>NC_069495.1:18073014-18097589 GCF_026875155.1 Cherax quadricarinatus | reverse complement strand
ATCCCCGCAAAACAAAAAACGTTGGCGAAATGGAAAAAAACTTTTAGTTATATACCAAAGCGTCTATGCCAATTCAACCTTTATCTTATTTACGAGTGTTTTAATTACAAAAGGCCTGTTTATAACATTATAAATTTTACATTATCGTTTACCTAATTACTGCTGGCATCCATAGCGAACTAATTCACTCTAAAAATTGCATATTCACAATCACAAAGCAAGTAAAATGATTCAACGTTTATTTTTTTTTTTAACCTTCCACAATCCGTATCTATATTTCGTTTAGTATCATCAGCTGTATTACTAAATTTAGACAGAAAGGGAAATATCCCTACCATTTATGCAGGATCAGATGTTGGGTTCTGGATTTCTCACATACCATTTTTCGGTATTTCTCGATGTACGTTCTTTAGGTTAGGTTATGCTAGGCTAAGTTAGGTTAGGCTAGACTGGGTTAAGTTAGGCTAACTTGCGTTAGATTATACTAGGCTGAATTATCGTCTATTAATAAAAATGAACCAAGTATAACATACCACAAGCTTAATAAATAAAAAATGAAACTTGAACACAAAACTGAGACCCATCAGCATAATGTACAATATAGGAGACGTTGCCATGGAAGAAACAAGCCTCACCACGGCCAAAATTTGGCTTAGAATTTTGGATTCTTTTGTTTTGTGTTTGTGGTAATGTGTAGTGTCTCCTGTATCTGCAAGTCTGGCTCAGAGCCCCATAACAAAATAGGGTAACTTAAGCTCTATAGATACGATTCCCTCATTTTCTACCGCGTCCCTTTGATGTCTGTATACTGGGACTGAAGAAACCACTCATTGCAAAAAGTTTTATTTAATATATATCATAATTGTCTTCTCCTTCGTCTAGTTAGTATCACCACACCCTGTAATGTAGTTCAACTGGGCTTGGTAGGTCCCTAAGGGAGACCTAATTTAACCAATTATATGGTCACACCTTGCCTTGGCAAACAGCTGTCAGACACGCCTTTCAGCTTAAGTCTGAGATCTTTTGACCTTACGCTGAGTTCTGACGCCGTCCAGAACAAAAAGCCTCAGGATTAAGCCGAAAGGCATGTCTGATAGCTATTTGCCAAGGCAAGGTGTGACCATTAATTGGTTAATTTTGGAGGCGCAGGCGAGAGTATTCTAATCGACCCTGGAAGACTTCTGGAGGGACCTGGGTCCCTATTATGCGCACAGTAACACCCTTACGAAAGCAGTAGGACTTAGCAGGCGATGCAACATTCCCCTAGTGAAAAGTAGGGGCCTCTACTGGACGCTGCAAGAAAACGCAAAAGTGCCCGGGGCCCAAGACTGTTTCAACAGCCTCCCACCAGCAATAAGGGGCATTACGGGAAGACCCCTGGTTGTCTTCAAGAGGGAGCTGGACAGATACCTAAAGACGGTGCCGGATCAGCCGGACTGTGGTTCGTACTTTGGATTTGCGGGGCGGCCAGCGAAAACAGCCTACGTTTGATCAGGCCCTGATCCACCGGGAGGCCTGGTCGTGGACCGGGCCGCGGGGGCGTTGATCCCCGGAATGCCCTCCAGGTAGGTCTCCCTTAGCGACCTACCAAGCCCAGTTGAACTACATCACAACCCAGTATAACTAAAATACAGTCAGATAATCATTTTAAGGTTCGTGAACAGCCACCCCACTTGACTGTCTTAGAGACAGTGAAATACTGAATGTTATTAAGAGAATGAGAGGTATTCAGATAATGCACCACATGGCACCCCTTCCAGAGCAGTGGCCTCCACTACGCACCAACCACTCAACCACTACGTGACCCAGCGTCCTGGGAGGGGCATAGGAAAATTCGACCTTGGGTGCGTGAGAGAATTTCCTACTGCACCAGCATCATGCATATCTCACTCAACTATGACACACTCACACCTGCCCCTTCTCTCAAGCTGGTACTCCCGGAGCCTAATAGTATTATTAATAAAACATTCATCAAAATGATACTCCTCCTCTCCTTAACCTTCCTCTTTTATTGATGAATGAAGCCACTGTTTGGCGAAACGTTTTCCTGAATAAGAGTCCCATTGCAATAATGACTCAATCTTCAACTGTCGGCTTTTCAAACCATTCATCACACATAAAACATATATTTAAGGACATATCTTTTAGACTACATATTATCTTTACTTTTAGTAGAGGGGGCTCCAAGATGGTACTCACCTAATTGTGGTTGCAGGGATCGAGACTCAAGCTCCTGGCCCCGCTTCTCTCACGGTTTTGGTGTGGGTGTGTGTGTGTGTGAAAGAGAGAAAGAACGACTTTAATCTACCACATATTTATTTTATCCAAGAGAGGGTTTATTATGCTAAGAAGCTTTTTAATCTTTATAAAAACAACTTAAGCAAGCCGAAGTTTCAATTGGGTGATTAAAATCTGGTTTGAGCCATGCTTACGCAATGGACTGCAAAACACTTAGACTGTGGGCTACTGCGATCTTCTTCCCCCCCTACCCCCTCCCCCCCACACTACATCATAAATTGTCAGGAATATCAGGAAAGTGATCAATTGAGGCAGGATCCTTTTCATAGTTCCAACCAAAGTAGCGACTAGAGAAGAGGCGGACAGGAACTGTGAATTAACCCATGCAACCACAAATTATGAGTACACACACCACACACCACACACACACACACACACAAAACACACACACAGGGAGAGTGATCTAATTTTACGATCAGTGAAGAGGCGGGGCCAGGATTTGGGACTCTGACCCCTGCAACCTCAACTAGGTGAGTACAACTAGGTGAGACACACACACCCCAAACACACAACACACACACACAACACACACACACACACACACACAACCACACACACACACACACAACACACGTGGCAGAACCATCTACCGCATAACACTGCTCGACTACAGTATTACTATCACTAATTCCTCAGTTTTACTAAGACAATATTAAAAATTAATTACAATCTAGAAGATTAGGCAGCTTTAAATTAATGCTGTTTAACGAGAAGTTCCCCAATTTTGGTGGGAAAAATAAAATTTATTAAAAATGTTAGATCCTATTTTCATTTTACGTTAGGCTAACAATTTGCATTGTTAAATTAGGTTGCACATAACCTAATCTAACTAATTTTAAAACGGTTGCTATGCGTCAAGAAATATAAGCTAACATAAGGTATCACTGGTGTTGCGAGAATAAGATGAATACCAACAACAACACTGATACCAAAATTGTGATAGTTAGGCAACTTTATTCCGAAACGTTTCGCCTACACAGTAGGCTTTTTCAGTCGAATACACAAAGTAGGCAGGAACAGTAGAGATGTGAAGACGATGTAATCAGTCCATCACCCTTGAAGTCGAAGAACTTGAGGTTGTCAGTCCCTCAGCCTGGAGAAGTTCAGTTCCATAGTCAGGAACTATCTGAAGATCAAGCGACAGTGCAGAGACTTAAATACTGTGTTGTTAGGTAAGACACATATGCAACAGTTAGGTATCTTTATTATGAAACGTTTCGCCTACACAGTAGGCTTCTTCAGTCAAGTACAGAAAAGTTGATAGACTGAAAGTTGACTGAAGAAGCCTACTGTGTAGGCGAAACGTTTCATAATAAAGATACCTAACTGTTGCATATGTGTCTTACCTAACAACCTGTCGGTATTTTATACCATTTTAATGTTCGACTTAAATACTGTCGGAAGGAGAGGTGCAGAGTAGTAGTAGTAGTGAGAATGTAGCCACTGAGAGTCCATGTCCCTCTCAGATCTAACATACATACAACCTGTCGGTATTGTATACCATTTTGATGTTCAAAATTGTGATGGTTGAATTTGTACTCTCAAATTCATACAGGGTGTAGATGAATGGTGCAGCAGCAGTGTACAGTAACTGCAACACTAACGCTGTGATTTGTAAGGAATTGAATTACTTTAACACTTCGTCTCGCACCTGCACCAACACCACTTGGAGGATAACTGAAGGATATTTCCGTGGTTCAACGCCCTGCCTGCCAGGTCTCACACCAGGCAGGGGTGCGGGGGGGAACAATAAGAGAACACCGTATCAACACTCGTGGCCTCAGACTATTCAACACTTCACCAGAATATATAAGAAACACTGCTGGAACAAATGTACAAGTCTTCAAAGAAAAACTGGACAAGTATCTTCACCAGGTGCCAGATCAACCAGGCTGTGATGGATATATGGGGGCAGGGGGCCTCCAGTAGCAACAGCCTGGTTGACCAGGCTAGCACCAAACGAGCCTGGAGAGTAGTAAGACTCGAAACTCGTCAAATGTAAATGTATATCAATGGCAGCCTGGTGGAGCAACGTCTGATCAACCAGCTGTTACTACTGGGCGCACGCACTGCAACATACAACCCACAGCCCAGCTGATCAGGCACTGACGACAACAAAGAGTTTGCTGATAATTCCCCCTCATGCACGAAGGAATGGCGTTGAAGAATCGGGGACCCCTGACACTAGTCGACTTCTCTCGTAGAGACAGTTCTTTAACACATCTTGGTAAGAACCCACGTCGACACATCACTGACAGTTCAACACATCCTCCATTCATTTTCCCTGGTGGGAAAGAACCTAGCCGCCGTCCCTCACTCTTCTTTTGGGTTGCCCTACACTGACGTCTGTGCGTGGATCAGGAATAGCTTTATCGCATACCTCACCATGTTCTAATTAAAACCTTTCTCAAGTCACGGCTATTCCTAACCTGTGAAAGAATTCCCTATATTTCTATATTATTATTATTTTATTAATTTGTAGTGTGGTTTGTTACTATATTTTGTAGTGTTGATTATTAGATACTTAAGAGCATAAGAAAGAACACTGCAGCACGGCCTACTGGCCCATGCGAGGCAGTCCAATCCCTACCGGCTTAAGCCAATGCCCCAACTAGTCAATTCTGTTCACATTCATTAAGAAGGAAACGGCAACTGATCTAGAAGCACAAGCTAGTCGTCCAACCTCACATCCACCCACACCCACTCATGTATTTATTAAACCTATTTTTTGAATACTACACACGTTTTAGCCTCTAACTGTACTTGGGTTTGTTCACTCATCCACAACTCTAATACCAGAACCAGTGCTTTCCTATATCCATTCATGAATCTGAATTTTTCCAACTTAAAACCATGCTACGAGTCCTGTCTAGGCTAGATATTTTCAGCACGTTATTTACATCCCCCTATTCATGTCTTTCATTTATACACCTCAATCATACCCTCCCGATTCTACGCCTTTCTAGAGAGTGCAGATTCCCGGCCTCATCTATCCTCATAGGGAAGATTTCTGATACATGGATCAACTTTGTCATCCTCCTCCGTAAGTTTTCCAGAGCATTTATATCCATTCTTTTAATACGGACTAAAACTGTGCAGCATAATCTAAATGAGGTCTAACCAGTATATACAGAGTTTTGAAGAACAACCTGAGGACTCCTATTAATTTTATGCTTCTTGATATGAAGCCAAGTGTCTTTACAAAATAACTTCAACAACAAGAACAACAACTGGGACCCAGGTAAACCAATGTCCCTAAACGAAACAGATTTGGGAAGAAGTCTTAAATGACATGGATCCAAACCAGTACCTTGAAAGGATCAACCTTCCTGGTAGCCGAAGCATGTTCTAGGCAAAATTTCCCTAAGAAGAAGAAGAGCAGGAGTAAACTGGAGAGAGAGAAAAACGCTCCCTCTACAGAAGACGATGAAGAGTCACTGAGCTCTCAGAGTGCTAGAATATCTGATACACGAAAGGAGGCGCTGACCAGGGAAGTGGAAACTATCGAACTTAAGTTAAATGACTCTTACAGGAACCAGAGAGGCAGGAGGAGCTTAAAGCTATTAGTGAAATTGAAAGAAATTCAAAATATTTCTTTTCATATGCCAAAACAAGGCAAATACCACATCTAGTATCGGGCCCTTACTCAGACAGGATGGGACTTACACAGATGACAACAAGGAAATGAGTGAAATATTGAAATCCTAGTATGACTCTGTGTTTAGTGAACCACTAATCGGTCTGAGGATCGACGACCCAAATGATTTCATGAAAGAGCCTCAAAACTCCATAAATGTATGCCAGATTTCCGACATTACCCTAACTCCGATAGATTTCGAAAAAGCCATTGACAACATGCCTATGCACTCAGCCCCGGGCCCAGACTCGTGGAACTCTGTTTTCATTAAGAACTGCAAGAAACCCCTCTCGCGTGCCCTAAGTACACTATGGAGGAGGAGCTTGGACATGGGTGAAATTCCACAGTCACTTAAAACAACGGATATAGCCCCACTCCATAAAGGTGGCAGCAAAGCATTAGCTAAGAACTATAGACCAATAGCGCTGACGTCCCACATCATAAAAATCTTTGAAAGAGTGCTAAGAAGCAGGATTGCAAATCACCTGGATTCCCAAAATCTGCACAATCCGGGCAACATGGGTTCAGGGCAGGTCGCTCCTGCCTCTCACAACTACTGGATCACTATGACATGGCCTTGGATGCACTGGAAGAAAATCAGAATGCAGATGTATTATACACAGACTTTGCAAAAGCATTTGACAAATGCAATCATGGCGTAATAGCCCATAAAATACGTGCTAAAGGAATAACTGGAAAAGTAGGGAGATGGATCTTCAACTTCCTAACAAATCGAACACAAAGAGTAGTGGTCAACAGAGTTAAATCGGAGGCTGCCATAGTGAAGAGCTCTGTTCCACAAGGCACAGTACTCGCCCCCATCTTATTCCTTATCCTCATATCAGACATAGACAGAGATATACACCACAGCACCGTATCATCCTTTGGGGATGATACTAGGATCTGCATGAGGCTGTAAATCTGCTGAGGACGCGGTTAACCTCCAAGAAGATATAAACAAAGTTTTCCAGTGGGCAACGGTAAACAATATGATGTTCAATGTGGACAAATTCCAACTACTCCGTTATGGAAAAAATGGAGGAGATAATAACTAGAAAAAGAGTATACTACTGACTCCGGCCATACAATAGAGCGGAAAAATAATGTAAGGGACCTGGGAGTAGTAATGTCTAAGGATCTCACTTTCAAGGATCACAACAGTGCCACGATGGCACGTGCAAAGAAAATGATAAGATGGATAATGAGAACTTTCAAAACGAGAGATGTCAAGCCAATGATGATCCTTTTTCAAATCACTTGTTCTTTTCTAGGCTGGAATACTGCTGTACATTAACATCTCCATTCAAAGCAGTGAATCGCAGATCTAGAGAGTGTACAGAGATCCTTTACTGAACGTACAAGTTCTGCCAAGCACCTTAACTACTGGAAACGCTTGGAAGCACTTGACTTGTACTCGTTGGAACGCAGGAGGGAGAGAGATATAATCTACACTTGGAAAATCTTGGAAGGAATGGTCCCAAATCTGCACACAGAAATCACTCCCTACGAAAGTAAAAGACTGGGCAGGCGATGCAAAATGCCCCCAATAAAAAGTAGGGGCGCCATTGGTACACTAAGGGAAAACACCATAAGTTTCCAGGGCCCAAAACTGTTCAACAGCCTCCCATCAAGCATTAGGGGAATTGCCAATAAGTCCCTGGCTGCCTTCAAGAGAGAGCTGGACAGATACCTAAAGTCAGTGCCGGATCAGCCGGGCTGTGGCTCGTACGTTGGACTGCGTACGGCCAGCAGTAACAGCCTAGTTGATCAGGCCCTGATCCATCGGGAGGCCTGGTCATGGACCGGGCCGCGGGGGCGTTGATCCCCGGAATAACCTCCAGGTAAGGATTCTGTTAGCTTTATTGCAAACACTTATGCACTGTCTTGGTTTCAGGTTACTGCTAACCAGAACTCCTAAATCTTTTTCATAATCCGTAATATTAAGATGTACATTATTTAATTTATATGTGGCATGGTTTTCCTGTCCAACATTTATAACTTTGCATTTGTCTATATTGAACTGCATCTTCCACTTCTCCGACCACTGCATCAGTCTATTCAAATCTTCCTGGAGTGCTCTAATGTCCTCGTCAGAATGAATTCGACGGCCTATTTTGGTGTCATCGGCAAACTTGCTTATGCCGCTCTTTATGCCGCTCTTTATGCCCTCATCAATGTCGTTTATGTAGATTGTGAACAACAGGAGGCCCAACACTGACCCCTGTGGAACACCGCTTGTGACGCTTCCCCACTGATTTCTCCCCATTTATACAAACTCTCTGCTGCCTATTTGTCAACCATGCCTCTACCCAGGAAAAAATTTCTCCTCCTATTCCATGTGCCTTAATTTTCTTCAATAGTCTCTGATGTGGGACCCTGTCAAAAGCCTTAAGTCCATATACACAATATCATATTCATTACCATGATCTACCTCCTCAAATACCTTAGTGAAAAAAGTTAATAAATTCATAAGGCAGGAACACCCCTTTGTAAAACCATGCTGAGATTCGTTGATTAATTTATGCTTTTCAAGGTGGCTACGAACTGCCTCGGCCATTTATTGATTCCATAAATTTTCCCACTATGGAGGTTAGGGTTATTGGTCTATAGTTCGAAGCTAAGGACCTGTCACCTGCTTTGAAAATAGGTATCACATTTGCCATTTTCCACTTATCAGGCACTATGCCAGTTTGTAGTGATATGTTAAAAAGATTAGCCAAAGGTTTGCTAAGCTCCTCTTTACATTCCTTTAGAACCCTTGCAAACAGCTCATCAGGGCCTGGGGATTTGTTAGGTTTTAATTTATCTATTTGCCTAAGGACCATGTCACTTGTGACCCTAATCGTACATAGTTTATCATCATCCTGTGCTACATAATTTATTATTTCTGGAATATCGCTAGTGTCTTCCTGTGTAAAAACTGAGAGAAGCACGTGTTAAAAATTCTACACATTTCCTTATCACTGTCCGTTAGACTGACCTGAGTAACTTTTGAGTGGGCCTATCTTGTCCCTGATCTTACTTCGGCTTCGATTCTCTGCAACTTTAACCTAATAATCTCTTTTTGCTTTTCTTATTCCCTTTTTTATTTCTCCCTTTACTGAATATATTGATTTCTTAATTGCAACCCCCTCCTCTTCTGATTTGCCTATATATGCCTCTCTTTTGACCAATGAGATGTTTTAATCTATTGTTCATCCATTTAGGATCATTTTTGCTTTAATCTGATTTCCCTATTTGGAACATAAGTTGTCTGAGCAGCTAGAACTATGCTCTGGAAAACGTCATATCGGCAATCACCACCACCTACCTGACCCATAGTCAGGTCATTCCAGTTCAGCCCACCCAAGTAATTTTTCAGTCCTATGAAATCAGCCAAGCGGAAGTCAGGGACAGAGACTTGATTGTCATTATTAGGGGAATTCCATGATATATTAAAACTGAGTGATTTGTGATCACTTTCCCCAAGCTCATCATTAACCTCAAGATTATTAATTAGCATTTCCCTGCTGGCAAGAACCCCAAGCCCAAGCGGGTTTTTCCCCCGGGGTTGCTCTGCCCACAAACGGGTTTTTTAAAAACAAACCTAACCCGTATCAAGAAAGTCATTTTATTTTTAAAATTTTCCCCTGTCAAATTGCTCCAGTAAAATCTGTCATAGTTAAATCTCCCAATTTTAATTCACAACTTTTCGTATGTAGATGCTTACAAATTTTTTATCCCCTTTTAGAATTTTACAGCACCCCATCAAGATTTGGGGCCCTGTAAATCACCCCCAAAAAAATTATTTTTTTTCCATGGCCCTCAAAAAAGCTGAAACCCCAAACAGTTTCTTTGGCTAAAGGGCTTCAAATTTTATATCTTGCCCCTCACAAAAAATTTAAAAATTTTTTCTCTGTTTTACATCTTTAAATTCCACCACCCCTTTTCCTTTGCCCTTTGTCAGTGGGGAATTTTTTGTAGCCGGGTATGCAAAAAACTTCAAAAAGGCATCTCTCTCTTTCAGATTAAAAAGCCAGGCCCTCTGTTACCCCCAAGGGATATCTTTTTTCCCTGCATTTGTAAAAAGTCCTTAGCTCATCTAATTTTAAATTTCTTACACTACTCCCTTTTATTATAACCTTAAGGGAGCTAGCCCCCCTTGCTGCCCTCTTTTTCCCTCCCTTTGTTTGCTGACCTGATCTGTTTGCCCTTTAAAAACTTCATATAATGCCCCTTTTATACATTTACTGTCTTAAACCCTAGTGTTGCAACCTGACTGTTTCCCACACACACCCCATACCCCTATCTTCTATCTTTTAAAACCCAAAGGCTTTCGCAATGGCCCTCTCGTTTTGAGTTTGCAAAAAGGAAACCCCCCCTCCCCCAAAGAAAGAATGTCCCCCCCACCCCTTGCATATTTATCATGTTTCCCAAATAAAATTTTTGCCCCAAAATTTTTGTCAATAAAAATGGAGATTTGAAAGTTCCTTGAAAAATACCGGGTCTCCCCCCACCCAATTTTACACCAATTCCCTAAGAAAACCCAAATTTCATTCCCCCCTTCCCCCTTTCTTAAGGAAAGAGGGAATAAAATATGTTTGGGGCCCCTTTTCCCTTACACTTAATTAAATCATGCTGCCCTGTATTTACCTAGCATTTCTTCTCTCCTACCCTTCCCAATATCTTTTCCCAAAACCAGCACTAAAACATTAATGGTTTTTTTCCCATTCCCGGGCATGATATTTACCCAACCTGTTAATTTTGTCACTAACACCAGCTCCGGGTGAAGCACACACACTATCTCTTCCCTTTCTTTTTCCCCCAATTAAAAAGAAAAAACAGCCCATATACCCTTACCGGGGAATCCCTAGACTCATAGATGGGGAATGGGGGGAAAATCGGGTTAATTGTAAAGAAGGGGAAGGGTAGATCCAAACCCTTTGGGACAAAACCCCTTTTCAGCAAAAGCCACCCATATTGAACTTTGGGGAAAAATAAGGGGCTGTCCCCCAGTGCCCTTTTAAAAATTAAAACCCCCACATCAAGCAGTGATCAAAAGAAAATTAAACCCTACATAATGAAAAGCTACTGAAAAGGGGAAAAACTACAAGCAGGTAACGGGAAAAATTTTTCTTGTTATAATGCAAATTCTGTGTACCATGAAACAGGACACTAACAGCGGTTTGGGTTTTGTTTTTTACATGGTGTCTATTTTTTTGGCTGCGTATGATTATAAACCAGGGACCCGGTCTGAGACTAGGCTGCGGGGGCCCAAGGGGGTGCCCACCCATATTTCAACAATTAAACAACTAACCTAACAGTCGAAGACGAAACAAAAGGGGGATTTGGGGTCGGGCACAGTCACTCATTAACCCTTCAAGATTTGTTTAATGGGCCCAAAGGATGGGGGCGAAAAAATCTGTAAATTTTTCCTCTACAAACCGGGGGCAATTGTAAATTCAAGAAAAATATAAAGCAGAGATTCTTAACCCGGGTAGGGGAAATCGATCTCTAACAGTTGTTCAGAATACAGTGGGGTAGAGATGATAAACAGTCCAGCGCCTTTCTTAGACAATACTGGATGAGTATGAAACATGCAACCTTTGATATCTTTGTTGACGGGACTTTTCCCCCCTACCAAAGGCTTCTTCAGTAAATACAGGGGAGACACAAAAGGGTCGTGAAGATGTAGATACGGGGCTTTCAGCCCCTCAGCCTTGGTGTCGGGTTACGCTACGGAGCAAAAACCCCCCCCCAAAGGCGAGGCCTGAAACCCACATCTTCTCCGGGCAAAGGGCTTTAAACCACCTGGCTGAGGCACTGGGCCCATTTTTAAGTACAGAATCCCCTTCACGACTTCTGCTATCTCCTGTATATTTATGAAAAGTAGCCTACTAAGCGGGTGAAATTCTGGCCCAAATACTATACCAAACTGTAGGGCCCCTCTTACCTATGTACTTGTCGGTTTGTACACCTTTAAAAAATCCTTTTTAAACAGATTTTAGGGATTAAAACCAAAAATTTTTATGAAAAAACTTAACTTATAACAAAAGTTGCAAACTTTTTTTTTAAATAATGTGCAGTTTGTTAAAAATTATTAAAAAATTTATACCGAGTAAAAAAGGGGAAATGTTGCAACAGCCAAGGACAGATTTTAAAAAGCCCCCAAAACGGTAGATAAAACTGGGTGTGACGGGTAGGGGGGTGTGTTTTACTCAGGGCCCTTTAAAGGGGAAAAAAAATCAAAAACTTGTTTAAACTTAAAAGGAAATTGTGAAAAATCCCTTTTTTTTTTTTTTAGTGGGGGCCAAGAATGGGGTAATTTGTGTCAAAAACTCCCCCATATTATTTCATTTTTAAATTATTTAAGTATTTAAATATCATTGTTGATATTATGAGTGAATATCATCTTTTAAAAATTATATACTGTTTTTTACTCCCCACTCCCCCTTAATATTACAAACCAAAAATTGTATCCTTTTATTACCTAAAATTAAATTATCCTAAAAACAGTTAAAAGGTTCCGAAGACAGACGAAAATGAAGACGGGGTAGCAACATTTACCCAGTAATAGTAATATTTTTAGTGGAGTAATAGTAAAAAAATTTCAGTAAATGGAAAAATTTTATAAAAAGTAGTAGCAGAAATTTTTCTCCCGGGGTTAATTCATGCATAATTTTGTAAAAGCCCTTTACACTGCCGATTTTTTGTTGTTGTTTTTGGGCTAATAAAAATTCTTACAAGAATTTTTTTTCCTTTGTTAAAAAGGCGTCCACGGAGGGTAAAGCTGTATGCAAGCAAGGGAAATCAAAAAGGGGGGCCCAAATTTTTTAAGCCTACACAAGACACCTGAACATACCTCGCCTCATTCGTTAATTTTTTTTTTTACAAAAAACCCAACGTAAATTTATTAATGCTTCCTGTAAATTTGGTAGTAGGTTCTTTAAGTCGGTTTGTTAGATTAGGCCGAGTGGGGTTTAAGAGAAAAAATAAAAAAGAGTGAAATTTAATCAAACAACCCTAGCTTTTTTGGCAATTCCCCTAATGCTTTAGGGGAGGCTTTTTGAACAGTTTTGGGCCCTGGAAACTTATGGTTTTTTTCCCTTAGTGTACCAATGGCCCCCCCTATTTTTTTAGGGGGGCATTTTGCATCGCCTGCCCGGGGTTTTTTACTTTCGTAGGGAGGTTTTTCTTGTGCAGATTTGGGACCTTTCCTTTCCCAAGATTTTCCAAGTGAAATTTTATAAAATTCTCCCCTCCTGCGTTCCAACGAGTAAAGTCAAGTGCTTCCAAGCTTTTTTCCCAGTATTTAAGGTCTTGACAGAACTTATTTTTTGCAGAAAAGGATCTCTGTAACTCTCAAAGATCTGCGATTTCACCTGTTTGAATGGAGATGTTAATGTAAGCAGTTTTTTCCAGCCTAGGGGAAAACAAGTGTTTTAAAAGGACCCACAGGGGCTTGCACCCCTCTTTTAAAATTCTCATTATCCACCCCAAATCATTTTCTTGCACTTCCCGATGTGGCACTTTTGGGAAATCCTTAAAGTGAGATCCTCAAAACATTACTACTCCCCAGGCCCCCCTTACATTTTTTTTTTCCCGGGCTCTTTTTGTATGGCCGGAGTCTTTAGAAATACTCTTTTTCCAAAGTTATTACTCCCCCTTTTTTTCCCATAACGGAGTATTTGGGAATTTGTCCCTCTTTGAACATCATTTTGTTTACCGTTCCCCAAAGGAAAACTTTGTTTTTACTTTTTGGGGGTTTTAAACCGCCCTAAACAGATGACACCCCTCGTGCAGATCCTAGTACATCCGCAAAGGATGATAGGGTTTGCTGGGGTTTATATCTCTTTTTTATTTCTGATATGAGGATAAGGAATAAAGGGGGGCGAGTACTGGCCTTGGGAACAGGGCTCTTCACTATGGCAGCCTCCGTTTTTAAACTCTTTTTGACCACTACCCTTTGGTGTTCGTTTTTGTTAGGAATTTGAAGACCACCCCCCCCACTTTCCAGTTTTTTTCCCTTTAGCACGTTTTTTTGGGGTTATTACCCAGATCGCTTTGTCAAATGCTTTTGAAAAGTCTGGGGATATTACACTGAAATTCTTTTTTTCCCTTCCAGTGCACCCCAAGGCCATGCATGTGACCCCAGTATTTTGTGAGGGCAGGAGCGACCTGCCCTGAACCCATTTGCCCGGGAAAATTGTGCAGATTTTTGGGAACCCCAGGTATTTTCAAAAACCGCCCTTTTTAGCACTCTTTCAAAAATTTTTATGGGTGTGGGGCGTCAGAGCTATTGGTCTATAGTTCTTGGGTAATGCCTTTTCGCCACCTTTAAAGGAGGGGGGGGGATACCGTTTGTTTTTAAATGACGTGGAATTTCAAACCCTGTCCAAGCCCTCCTCCATAGGTACTTAGGGACCGGAGGGGTCTTGCAGTTTTTTAATGAAAACAGGGTTCCCCGAGTCTGGGGCCCGGGGGTGAGTGGGATAGGGATGTTTTCCCAAAGGGTTTTTCGAAATCTATCGGAGTTTTGGGGAATGTCGGAAACTGGCATACCCTTTATGGATTTTTTAGGCTCTTTTTTGAAGAAATCATTTTTGGTCGTCGATCCTCAACCCCATTAGTGGGTTTACTAAAAACAGAGTCGTACTGGGGTTTCAATATTTCACTTCCCTTTCCCCTTTTTGTCATCTGTGTAAAATCCCAAAAAACCCCGTCTAGTAAGGGGCCCCCATACTAAAGTGGTTTTTGCCTTGTTTTTGGGATATGAAAAAAATTTTTGAATTTCTTTTAATTTCAAAAAATAGCTTTAAAAATCCCTCCTGCCTCTCCTGGTTCCTGTAAGGTCAATTTTGCTTAATCGATATTTTCCCCCTTCCCTGGGCAGCGCCTCCTTTCGTGATCAAATTCTAGCACTCCTGAGAGCTCATGACCCCTTCGGCGTCTTTTGTAAAAGGGGGGCGTCCCCCTTTTTCTCCATTTACCCCCTGCTCTTCTTTCTTAGGGGAAAATGCCTTTGAAAATGCTTCGGGTACCAGGAAGTTTTATCCTTTCAAAGGGCCCCGGTTTTGGGTCCATTTCATTTAAAAACATCTTCCCCAAAATTTTCGTTTAGGAAAATTTGGGTTTTCCCTGGTCCCAATTATGTTCTTTTTGTTTAAATTGTATTTTGTGAAGACACCTTCACAGGTACATGCATTCTGCTTTTTTTCAGGGCCCCTATGCATTACGGCTGGACCTTTGAAATTTGGGTTGGGGATCGGAAATTTGTTTTTTTTTATTCTTAAAGTCCTTATCAAGGGCCTCATTATTTGTGAAGATAAAGGGCAAGGGGTGTTTTTCCCCAGCTTGTTGGCTCCAATATCTGCTGGGTTTTTGGGGTGTTTTTTCCCCAAAAGATTTTGTACTCATTGTGTTGTGTGACCCCCTTTATCTGCGCCCACCCCGGGGATGGGTTTTAGCTTGACATTTGCTACATTCTTCCCCTTTTGTTTTGCCTTAGGTTGAAATCAAGCAGTAAGATGTTTGGGGATGGGGGCTGGAAGGTTTTTTCCCAAAAAGTAATCGATTTTTTTAGTAACTGTTCCCCTTTGGGAAATGTTGTAAGGGTTTCCCTCTGGGTGGCTTTTTATACAACCACAATGACAGGGGTTTTTTGGGTTTCCATGTTTATTGATAAACTTCAAGTACCTCATTTTGGGGTTCAGCAACTCCCTGCAGATAAGGGACTCCCCTTTTACATACGGCCAACCCCCCCTTTTTGCCTGTTTTTTTTCTGTCTCATCCCAAAAAGGTTGTAACCACTTTTTTCCAATTTCACTGTCCAAAATGATCTTTTTTGGGGGGAAGGGGTTTTCTGTGAAGGCGCAAAATTGCAAATTTGACTCCCCCTAGAAGTCCATGATAAAAGTTATTTTTTTTTGTTGGTGGGTGGCTTAAGGCCCTGTAATTTTGCAAATAGAACGAGGTTTTTTTCTGTTTTTTGTTGGGGGGATTTTGTTATTGGCCCTCAGTAGTTGTAAAATTCCCGGGGGGCCATGGGTTGGGCCCCTGGCGCCCCCTCCATCCCCAAAAAAGGGTCCAAGGTGGGGCTATTTTTTTTATTTTTCCCTTTCCCTTTTCTTTTTTTTGTTTTTCCCGCCCACTAAAAAATCACCTGGATTGGGGTTTTCGTGGGTACTATTTTTGTCTTGTGGGGTCTGTGCCTCCTGGTCCCTTTTAATGGAAAAGTAGGGCACTCGATGTTGTAACAAATGCTTCTGGGGACAGAGGGGTGGCACATTTTTGGGTGAAAGAAAGTACAGGGAAAAAGATCGACACACTCCTTTAGACAGGAGTCGCCCACAAATTTTTTGGGGTGGGCAAAAATTTCATGTCCCCATTTTTTTCCCCCCCGGGTTTTTCCATGCTTTTCAGATGCCCCAAGCAAATATTTTTACTAAAAACACCTTTTTGGGTTTAGAATTGTTGGGGGGTGTTTTTTTCAATTTCTGCAGGGTTTTGGGGCTGGCACTATAATCCTCAGTATCCAACCAGGCCCCCCCGTCCCGGAATTTCCCCTACTTTCCCCCCGTAGAGGGAAAAAGGAGGAAACTCCTCCCAACGAAACTCTTTCCCAAAAGGGATACTTCCCCCGAGTTTACCCTCCTTAGTGAAAAACGGCGACATACCTTTTTTGGTGTGCCAGGGGAAAAAAAAAAAACATTAAGTAAAAAATTTTTTAGGATAAACTTGGGCTGATCCAGGAAAAATTTTCCAAGTGTTTAAAAAATTTAATATTTTTAAAACTTACTTTAAACCAAAGATTTAGGGAGGGAAATTTATACAAAGTTTGGGTAGGTTTTGGTCGTTGTAAAAAATTTGTCCCGGGAAAAAGTCCCCGACATGGGTTTTAAAAAAATAAAAACATAAAACATAAGAAAAAGGGGGAACACTCAACAGGCCTGTTGGCCCATAAATAGGCAAATCCTTTACAAATTTATCCCACTAACAAACATAAAACATAAGAACATAAGAAAGGAGGAACACTTTCGACGACCCTTTTTGGTTTCAAATTTTTTTGGGAGGGAAAAAAAAACCCTTAAACAATTTAATGACGAAGAACAGAGAATCTAAACCTCTACCAGTCCTTTTTGCTGAATAACCCCTATGATTTTTCGCTTCATGATATACAATAGAGTGATAAATTAAACACTTTGCAACACTTGGGTCCCCTCAATTTTGGAAAAAGCCCCGGGCCAAATATGGCCCCTTTCCCAGTCCCCCAAAACCCGAGAAGAAGGGTGAAGAACAAAGTTTTTAGGTAATCTTTCCCTCACCTGGAGTTCTTTTATCAGTCCCCCATTTTTATAAAAATTGATGGACTGAACACATCAACTCCCGGCTGAGGGCTGATTACCTTTATACTCCCCCGATCTTCAACCATTCTTCCCCTGTAATTTGGGCTGATGAACCAAAGGTGGCGAAAAATTTTTCCCCAATAAAGATACCGAAGTGTTGCACAAGTAAACTAATTCGTTTAACCTGTTGTTTCCCCTGAATCATTTTTTCTAGACACAATAGGGTTTCTGGAGGAAACGGGGTTTGAACGCTTGCCCAAAATCCTCACCGCTTTTTACGTCTACAAAGAATTGGTTTTGGGGGCCATGAGGGGCCAAAAAAAATCGTCTTAAGTTTAAACCCCTCCCATTGCAGGTTAGCTTTTGAAATGATGAACAAGATTTTGGGGGTAACACTGGGGGGTCTTTAAACGGCAAAACAACCCTCTTTTAGTCCCAATATAAAACTAGAGACAAAAATGAAGCAATGGGAAAAAGGACCCACAATAGGTAAAATGAAAAATCCCCCCGTTGATAACATTTCAACCCAAAACAGTGACTCGATGAAATCACAATCTACTGGGATGATTAGCCCACTTTGTGGACAGAATTTTAAATATAATGGATTTCCCTTAAACTGCACTTTTAACCCTTTTTTCCATCACGTCAGTATTTTTATACCATTTCCCTCCACAGTAGTAGTGTGTTGCCTGGGATTTTCTTGGCTGTGTGGGGAGAGAGAGAGAGGAGGGGGTCTTTTTCCTGCTGTTGGAGATAATTTTTTTGAACCCGTGGGATTAAATAGAAAATAATTGAGATTCCCCCAAATGTTTAACATGTATCTTAATCGTCCCCTTGTCAATTAAAAACCATCCAAAGAGTGATGTTATGAAAAGAGTACGGGAAAAACCCAAATTTCATTCTTGCAAACATGCTATAATTCGTTTTTACGTTCCAAAATCACACACCAATATTTATTTGGGATGGGGTTTTTCCCCCGTGCGTGCGTGTTGTGTTGGGGGGGGGGGAAATCGCCTAACTGTAAATCACCTAATTGTGGTTGCAGGGGTCGAGAAATCAGCCCTGGCCCGCCCTTCCCCCTGATCGCTACTTTTTGGTTTCCCCCCCCCCCTCCCTCTCTCTCTCGCAGTTTTTCCCGAGCTTTTTCATACTTCGTCTTAAAACTATGAAAGGTTCCTGCCTCCACTACATCACTTGCTAGACTATTTCACTTGACAACTCTATGATTGGAGAAATACTTCCTAACATCCCTGTACTCGTCTGAGTCTTCAGCTTCCAATTGTGCCCCCCTTGTTTCAGTGTCCCCTCTCTGGAACAACCTATCGTGTGTGGGGTGTGTGTGTGTGTGTGTGTGTGTGTGTGTGTGTGTGTGTGTGTTTACAAGTGGCAAGTTTTATACAAGTGGATGAAGCTCACGATGTGAGAGCTGGTAGAATCTTACACATCGTGTCTGTGTGCGCACACCCCCCCCCCCTCTTACTCACCACCTCTCAACCCATTCTCTTTTTTAAAACCTAAGATTCTGATGTTTTCCTCAACGTCAATTTTAAAGCATTATCTATTTTTCGCTAAATCTTATTTCACAAATCTGCACACTGCCATAACAACATACTGGAGCGAGAGATATGGGAGGACGTGCAAAATAAACCCTGTGAAAAGCAGGGTGCGGTGGACATAAAGAGAAAACTGTTCAACATCCGTTGTCCCTCAGATTATTCAACATCTTACCAGAAGATATCAGAAACAATGGTGGAACAAGTGTAGAAATCGGGAAGAGGAAACTGGACAAGTATCTCTCTCTCCTGTCTCCAGGTCCAGATCAACCAGACAGTGGTGGATATATGGGTCAGTGGGCCTTTAGCAGCAACACCTGGTTAACCAGGCTAGCACCAGACGAGCCTGGTCCATGGCCGGCTCCGGGATTAAAAAGACTAGCAACTCATCAAGGTATTGCGTTAGGTTAGGTTAGGTTTCCTAAAGCTAGGTTTAGGTTAGATTTGCCTAAGTTAGGTCAGGTTAGTCTGGTCTAAGTCGGTTAACGTTATTTAAACGTTATATTTAACCATGAAAATGTATATAGGAAAAAACAGGTGACTCAGGAATAATAGGAAACGTTGATTTAGGTGCGAGAATGTGCATTTCCACCCTTAAATTCCTCTCATTGTCCCGTTCAACGGTGGGATAGTAGCTATGTTAAGATGGAAATGGGAGAAGCTTACACTGCAACGGTTCTTAATTTTCTACGATTAAATACCCCCACAATATATCCCCATACCCCCTTCACCAGACTGGAAATCACCACCATCAGTCCTATTAGGTACCAGATGACTTCAAAAGATGTCAATAGCTTGCTTCACATATGGTTTAGCTAGCAACAGAACAGCTAAAAGAAAGGGAGCCAAGGCCGGGCCACCATTTGGAAAAGGCCCGGGCCGGGAGAATACCGGCGAATTTTAAAAAAAAAAAAAAAAAAAAAAAAAAAAAAAAAAAAAATCACAAAGGATTTTATCATATTTATCAATCCGTATTGATAACTGTGATAATTTATTCTAACAACTTTTTTTAAAATTGTTCACAGATCGAGTTCCATACATCATTTGGCTCCCATACCCCCGGTTAGACCCCCGTGGCTTACAGCACGGGGCACACAGCTACTCAGCTTATGATCCTTTACAGGAGGGAAAATGATGACTGAACTCTTTCTAGCAAGGCTGAGGGACTGAACACCAAAACTAATACTTCAGGTCTGATTACCTCGTTCTCCTCCTGTTCTTCAAGATTCTCCTTTGTATGGACTGATGAAGCCACTGTGTGGCGAAACGTTTCCCCAATAAAGATACCCAAGAGTTGCACATGTGTCTAATTTATCAACTTCAGGTCTTACACTGTCTGGAAAATTATTGTGTTGGAGTGAAAAGCCAAGAAGGGCGAAAGCTTTACATTATTTTTTAATCCAAAAAGAACGCTAAGCCAAAGGACTATACGAACGTCTTTACAATATAGTTTCTCAAGTTTCCGTGTCTCCCATTTAGTTATTTCGTTACTTCCTTTTTTTTTTTTTTTTACCAGAACTGGGTACGCAACACTGCATTGCTACGTATTTTACCTGAGTACATATCCTTGTCATATTGCACCGCAGGGTGGGAACACTCAAAGGGGTTTTAAATTTTTACCCCCGACCTGGGAGACTTCATAGGGTAATGGGATTATTTATATTCTATAGTTTTTTAGACATGATACTATTGTACAAAGGATTTAGTAGTTTGGTGTCAATTCCAAAGCCCCTTTAGTAGAGCTTAGGGCGGGGTTTAAAAATTTACCGCTAGAGAACCCTTTTTGAGCTCCCTTTCAGGGGGCATTTTATTTCTCTCTCTCCCCTCTTAAAGTTTTAAAACGGACAAAAAAATTAATGGTGGTAATTAGAACGTAGACTCTTAACCAGTCGTCAAAAAGGAGGGAGATAGAGAGAGATGTGGGAACAGCTCTTAGCTTTTTAAATTAGGGAAACCCCAACCTAACCCTAAAAACCCTGTAAAGAGAGAAATTGGGGTCCAACTTTATCCCGTTTCCCCACGGTAAAATTTTCCCTAACAATAAAAATGTTTTTAAATGAGGATGTAGGGAACGCTTTTAGTTTTTCAATAAAGTTACGAATCCTAACTTTTAAATAAGTTGTCAATTTAAACTAGGGATACTAAGTAACCTTGTAAACCCTGTTTGAGAGAGAGAGAGAGAGAGAGAAAAGAGAAGAGAGAGAGAGAGGAAGAGAGAGAAGAGAGAGAAGAGGAAGAGAGAGAGAGAGAGAAAAGAGGGGGAAGAGGGGAGAAGAGAGAGAAAAGAAAAAAAGAAGAAGAGACAAGAATGGATGGAAAAATCCCCTTAGAAGCTATAAATTGCTGGGAAAACCCAAATTGACCTTTTAGAATGGCTTCTAACACTCAAAACATTCCACGCAACCCCCCCCCCCCCGGCCACCCACTTTCCCCTACCACCCCTCCCCTCTCACTGTAGTTTTTCTTATTCACTAATCACAAATGCTGTAACTTTCTATTCCCCAACACAAGCGGGGGTTTTTATAAACATCTTTTTACCCCTGCAAAAGGTGTTTTAAACTTCTTCACCAACACAAGGGGTGTTATAAAACCTCATTACCAATCACAAGGGGGTATATTAAACATCATATTCAACAATCACAAAAAAATTTTTAAACCCTCAATGAAACCTGAAGTGCATCCTACGGTGTATTTCCACTGCATTGAGTGGGGGAAGGACCTTGATCCAAAAAAAATCGGTGTACCCCCCACTTTCTGGAATCAAACCTAGGGCCCAGAAGGGAAAAATAAGTCACTTTGATTTTTTTGGGGTTATCCCGGGTTTACACAATGCTATGTCGATAATCAATGAAAACGGGTTCGTGTATACCTAAAAAAAACTTATTTTGGGGAAAATTTTTCCAAAAAGAGTATTTCGCCCCGAGGGGCTCTCTTGCTTCCTGATCAACAGTTTAATTTTTAACACTTTTGTATCTGTGTCGTCCCAAGTGACGCCCCTTTGGTAGTGTGTTGGAAACATGACTGACAAAAGAAAAAAGGATTCTCTTTACCTAGCAAGAAAAAACAGAAAAACCCTGCATTTCCCTTTTTTTATACTGTGGAACAAAAATGAACATTGTCTATGTCCCGACAACAAAAATCACCCCTTTGTATTAATATGTTTTCAGTGTTCATAAGGGAAATAACGCTGAGTGCACAAAAGTTTTGTAAGGGGGGCCGGCCCCGGGCGAACCTGCTGCGGGCAATTTGGGTTCAGAAGACGACGGGAAGCATGTGTTGCCGAGCACTGACCTTTAAAAAAGGGACTAAGTTAGTGCGTTTTAACCTTTTTTTGCCCAAAAAAAATTTACGTAGAACTATGACACAGTGAAGGGGGACGGTCTTCCTATCGTGAAAAAACCCTAAAAAAAAAAACGAACTTTATCATGGTGTAGTGTAATAATGTGTGTTGCGAAAAAACTTTAGTGAGAGACAGTACAACCGTGAGACACTACCACTTCAATCAAGACATTGGATACGGGGTGATATTTTCCCTACCACAAGCCAGGGAAAACTTAGGTCAGAAACAAATACCCAGGTAAGTCTAGACAGTCATGCACCTAGTTGGGTCGACTGTGCAGCAGATAGTTAAGTTATATCATGTCTAGATTTGCCAACACACCCTGTTATCCGCGGGCCATTGAGCCCAATAAAGTAAGTTTCCATCTATTCAACATTACCAGTGAAATGCTGTAATATATGCTCCTTCGGAGAAATTATATACTTATACTTACTTGAATTCCCACAGCCCAAAGGATTGGAGCATCACGGTTTCGCAAGACAACGACCCGGGGGTGGCTGTGGAGACATTGAGCTGTCACAGCTAAGTACCTTTCTACAGTCCTATAACTTGCTTGTCTTAGCATGCATACTTATTACTCACCCCCACCTCTCATTCCCAGACGCTGCATGACGATTCAAGTTCACCATTTCCCAATGTAATAATAATAATATCAGTAAAGTCACCACTGGTATACAACAAAATAAATGTGGTCAATACTGAAGGGACTTGTTCCAAATATACACACTGACAACAGTGTTGCGTGACGAAGTAAATCAGAATGTGAAAAAAAAAACTATGAAAAAGATATTTAACAAATACTCCTGCTTAACCTTACAGTAATTAAGACACATATGTAACAGTAGGGCATTTTTATTGTTAAAATATTTCGTCTACACAGTAGGCTTCTTCAGTAAAATACAGAGGCATAAGGTGTAGTAATTTTACAATGGAGGCACAAAAAACATGATGTTCAATAAGGACAAATTTCAGTTATTCCGTTATGGAAAACTTGAGGGAATAGCTCGAACGGGATATACAATATATTCTATCCAGTAAAAATTAGTGAGAAGGATTTGGGAGTATTAATGTCAGAGGATCACAACAGTTTCACTATCACATTGCAAGGAATGATAGGATGGATAATGAGAACTTTCAAAACAAGGAATGCCATACCAATGTGGATCCCCTTTAAGTCACTTGTTATCTCTAGGCTGGAATGCTGCTGCAAACATCCCCATTCAAGGCAGGTGAATATTCAGAGAAATTGCACTGCACACACAAGCTCCGTCAAGCACCTTAATTACCGAGAACGCTTGAAGTCCTTTACCTGTACTCCTTGAATAAAGGCAAGAGAGATGCATCTTAATCTACGCCTGGAAAATCCTATAAGGACTGGTCCCAAATCTGCACCCAGAAATTACTCCCTAAGAAAGCAAAAGACTTTGTAGATAGTGCAACATACTCCCAATGAAATGCAGTACACTAGGATAATGCAGTACGCTAGGAAAAAAATAGTGTCAGTGGCCCCAAAACTGTTTAACCAGCTTCCCATTATACATAGGGGGAATTACCAAGAGACCCACTAGCCGTCTTCAAGAGGGAACTTGATGGATATTTAAAGGCAGTGCCCGATCAGCCGGGCTATGGTTCATATGTCGGTTTGCGTGCGACCAGCAGTAACAGCCTGGCTGACCCGGCCTTGATCTACTGGGGGTCTGATAGAGGACCGGACCGCAGAGGCATTGACCGAACACTCTCCAGAGACTTGTTCCAGTTCAATACTGATGTTATACACTGGAGAGAAATGAACAATGATGAGGTAATCAGTCCCCTGCTTCGGATCAATCTGACGATGAAGGTTAAATCTCCAGTATTAATCTCAGTACTGAATTAGAAAGTCACTGACTGGCAATACGTCCCTCAGGTGTTACACGTGTCTCATTCATCAACCCTCGCTACTGGGATACCATTTATGTTAGGTTACAAAACCTCAGCAAATATTTTCCTTTCACTGTTGTTTTTTTCCTGCACACTTAATGCCATGGTCCTAGTGATTACTACGGATGCTTACCACAACGTAAGGAGACACACTATCCGACACACATCACCCAAGAAAGAAAGATTATAAAGGTTTGCTGGGATTTAACACGGGCGTAAATAATTCAAGTAATCCAGTAAAGTCTGTAGGTTATCAGACCGTCTTTTATATTTGTACGGGGGGCCTTTAATCATCTCCCCCCAGGATGCGACCCCCCACCAGTCGTTTAAGATTAGTGTGGGTTTAAGTAAACAAAACTAAAGTTTTTTACTCGTAACTGAGATCGCACCCTAATCCTAGGGTGTGCGAGCTGAGGCTGCTACCAACCAAGCCACGAAACTTTAAGTAGAAAAGAAACATTTTGCTTGGAACTTTGGGTTTTTCTTACTTGGTGGTAAAGGGA
>NC_069495.1:17978043-18072514 GCF_026875155.1 Cherax quadricarinatus | reverse complement strand
GACTTTGGAAGAATGATTCTTTAGCCCACTATAAGCGTCAAGCAAAAAGATAGAGAGTAGGTACGGTTTTAGATTTTAAAACATACTGACTATTTGTACGTTATAATAAAATAATTAAATATTATATGTTTCGCATCTTTAAAATTATAGCCAAATAAGCATTTTTCAAGGTGATATTTTGTATTCAGGACTGAAAAATACAAAAAATTTAAAACTTATCTAAATTTAAGAAGCATATAACCTTTCAAAAATTGTTGAGCAGTGTTCTTCGTACTTATCTTCCTCTGTTTTTTTCTCTGTATTTTCCCTTTTATTCTCTGTTTTGGGACTGTTATTCTCTGTATTGTAATGTTATTCTCCGTATTGGACTGTTATTCTCTATTGGACTGTCATTCTCTGTATTGGACTGTTATTCTCTGTATTGGACTGTTATTCTCTGTATTGTAATGTTATTCTCCGTATTGGACTGTTATTCTCTATTGGACTGTCATTCTCTGTATTGGACTGTTATTCTCTGTATTGGACTGTTATTCCCTGTACTGGACTGTTATTCTCTATATTGGACTGTTATTCTCTGTATCGGACTGTTATTCTTTTGTATGGACTTTTATTCTCTATATTGGACTGTATTCTCTGTATTGGACTGTTATTCCCTGTACTGGACTGTTTTTCTCTATATTGGACTGTTATTCTCTGTATCGGACGGTTATTCTCTGTACTGGAATGTTATTCTCTGTACTGGACTGTTATTCTCTACTGGACTGTCATTCTCTGTATTGGACTGTTATTCTCTGTATTGGACTGTTATTCTCTGTATTGGACTGTTATTCCCTGTACTGGACCGTTATTCTATATATTGGACTGTTATTCCCTGTAATGGACTGTTATTCTCTATATTGGACTGTTATTCTCTATATTGGACTGTTATTCTCTATATTGGACTGTTATTCTCTATATTGGACTGTTATTCCCTATAATATGCTGTTATTCCCTGCATTGGACTGTTATTCCCTGTAATGGACTGTTATTCCCTGTAATGGACTGTTATTCCCTGTAATGGACTAGCCAAACGTTTCTTCAATAAAGATTCCCAAATGCTACACAAGCGCCTCATGGCAAATATGTCTTTGAATTTACGTTTGTAGGTGGAGAAGAGGTTGTAACACTGACACACTGATAAAACACACTAGACAAACTCTTCATTAAATAAAGAATATATGGTAAACACAGGGAACGTTACATGAAAAAACAAGCGTACCAAACTGTGGAAAAAGACACTTATGTACAGTTCAGGACATTTATTTAAATGTCCTGAACTGTACACAGTTTGAGGTAATCAGACCCTCAACCTGGTTATGGACTGATTACCCAAAACTTCTACTCCCCTTTTACCCATTCTACTTTGTTTTTGGGACTAAATGAAGCCACTCTGTGGCGAAACGTTTCTTAAATAAAGATTCCCATGTGTTGCATAAGTGTCTCAATTCTTCAACTTGTCGGTTTTCAAAACCCAAATTCATTACATGAAGAAAATTACAGATAAGGTAAAATTATAGGGGAAAAAATAAAATATGTTATTAGAAGACGGAGGAACTTACGTGCCTTTTAAACCCCCAGTAGTTTAGCTTGGGAAAATCTGTGACGAAACTCACCAGTTCGTAGATCAATGGTTCAAAGAACCGACATGTTTTTTAAATTAGACACATGTGGGAACTCTTGGGTATCTTCATTGAGGAAACGTTTCGCCACACAGTGGCTTCATCAGTCCATACAAGGATAAACTGAAGAACGGAGGAGAATGAGGTAATCAAGTCCCTCAACCTTGAGTCGATGTGGTCAGCCATCATCTTGAATAGACTGATGAAGCCACTGTGTGGCGAAACGGCCTGGTCACAGACCGGGCCGCGGGGGTGTTGACCCCCGAAACTCTCTCCAGGTAACTCTCCAGGTGTCTAATTTAACAACTCACCAGTCACTCACCTCTGGTCTCCTTAATTTTCTATATAAAAAAAATGCATTTCAACTGTCACACCTACTAAGAAGGTTGTGATAGCTATTTTAAACTGCAGAACAGTCTGGTTATCAAAGGTCAACAAGTTTGACTTCATATCAAGTTTCCAGAGTTGAACTCTCAAAACTGATCACAGATCCGGCAGTACACCACCACCTTCATGAAAATTAGACACGTGTGCAACATCTGGGTATCTTTATTGCAAATGTTTCGCCATCAGGGGGCTTTATCTATACAAATTCAAGGAATATATGGAAGGGCAGGTAAAACTATATACAAAGCTGATGGTAATCCAGTCCCTCAGCCTAAGAGACTGATTACCTATCTTTTGTATATACTTCTACTGTTTTCCCCAAATGTCCTTGAAATTGTAATTGAAAAGCCAAATGGATGGCGAAAAAATTTGCAATAAAGGGGTACCCCAAGTTGCACCCGTGTCTTTTTTTCATGAAACTAGTGGGACTGTATAAAGTTGTGCAAACAAGGAATAAAAATACCGACAAGATGAAAGTTAAGACACATGTGCAACATCGGGTTTATCTTTTTTGTAGAACGTTCGCCCATCCAATAAAGATAACCAAAGTTTGCACAATTGTCTTAACTTTTCATTTTGTCGGAAATTGTATACCTGTCTTGCACAACTTGTCAGGCACCGCAACATCATGGAATCTTGGTTCAGAGGACATCTACATGACCTTCTTCACTTCTACAACTAGCCCATCAATTTGGGTTTCATATTGTCGGTATTTTATACCTTCCTTGCACAACTTGTCAGACACTGCAACATCATGGAATCTTGGTTTCCCAGAGGACATCACAAGACCTTCTTCACGGCTATTTGCAACTAACCCATCTCTTTGGGAAGGACCTACTTCCACTGGGGAATCCCGCCTACCAGTGACTTTGCCCTCGTCTGCTGCCCGTCCCTATCCACTGACGCCTATATAACCGCCAGTCTTCTTGTCTTTACTCCAGATTCTCCTCCACCACGATGCTGTGAACACTAACTCCAAGGCCGAGGGACTGATTACCTCATCTTTTGTATATAGTTCTGTCTTCCTATTTGTCCTGAATCTGTATTTGAAAAAGCCACTGGATGGCGAAACGTCTACAATAAAGATATCCAGATGTTGCACATGTGTCTTAACTTTCAATTTGGTAGGACCTACTTCCACTGGGGAATCCCGCCTACCAGTGGGCTATGCCCTCGTCTGCTACACGTCTCTCTTCACTGACGCCTATATAAGCGCCAGTCTCCTTACCCGTGCTTCAGAATCTCTACAACCACGGTGCTCTAAACACCACCTCCAAGGCTGAGGGACTGATTACCTCATCTTTTGTAATAGTTCTTCTGTTTTCTAATTATGTCCAAGAATTTGTATTGATAAAGCCACTGGATGGCGAAACGTCTACAATAAAGATAACCAGATGTTGCACAAGTTTCTTTAACTTTCAACTGTATACCGTGCGTGTAGACCACCATGACGCGGGTGTCCTCTCTCCCCCACAAAAAACCACACCAACCTTCCAATTACAAAAATTATACAGATGCTTTTCAAAAATCATATTAAGAAAAAATTCAAAAACCCAAAAGTTTTACTCTTTTAATTATCGAAAAATTTGCTCAGCTCAGCATAACAACGAAAGGGTTTTTAACGTTTTTTAAAAAGGGAAAAAATGCCCTAATGACAATACTGTTTACAAACAACGAACATAAAAATTCAACTTTTGTTAAAAAAAAAGAAAGGAGGAACACTGCAGCAGGGCCTTGGCCCACCTAGGCGGGTCCTTTACAACCCTTCCCCACTAAAAAAAAAAAATTTTAAACCCAACCCCAAATTTTTTAATGCTACCCAAAGAAATAATTTTGATGATTCTTTTACTATTATAAGTCTCGCTCAAATCCAACCCTCTCACTCATATTTATTAACCAAATTTGAAACTACGACTTTTTTTAGCTTCAAAAACCCCTACTAAGCAGATTTTCCCACTCAAAAACCCCCTATTCCCAAAACCCAATATTTCTTAATCTGTAAGCAAATGAAGGTGGGGGAATACCTGATGATTCTTTTCCTTATACACGAAACGTAAGACACCCTGCAAACAAACCAGGTACGGGTTGGGACTGAACTCGCGGCAAGTGAGTCTAAAATCTCTAGGCCGGGTAAAGTTTTTTTTTATCATCGTAGTCTGACCGAGTTTTTGATAATTGCCAAAACACGCTCTTTAGGCCACTATACAATTTTAGTGCTTGTGGGGGGGGCTGTTTTTCTAATCTATAATATTCAACCTTTCGGGCATGGGTATTGGGTAGCCGGGGGCATTTCCGCCTTCTGCCTATCCCCTCTCTCACTCCAGCGATACGATAGAAGATTCGGTAAGACCCCAAAAAGGGGGTGAGGGGGGAAGTGGGATAGGGGAAAATGGTTGGTTAGAGGAAAGGGGGTTAATTGAAAGGGGGAAAGAACCAGGGCTTAACCCAGTAGCTGAGCTGAAAGCGATTCATGAGTTTGCGCAACTAAGGGCGGTCGAGGGGAAGGGGGGGGAGGGAAAGACAAAGCCTCATCGCAGGGTAAAAGGGCTTTTTTAAAGGTCCATCCCTGAGAGTTACGGTTAATGAGTCAAATTTAAGCCCGGTTTTTGTATACGGAATTGGGCCCAGGAGCTATAATGAGTAGAAGAGGTTTTTGTTTTCTGGTCTGCTATTTCGTCGTCTAGGTATGAGGTCCAGTAGTCATGTTGTTCTAGTCTGTCTATTTTTTTTACCGCAAAAGCTTTTTTCCAGTACATTTAGAGCGGGATGTTCGCAAGGGTGTGGAGGGAAACCCCATTGTGTTGAATTCATCTCATCGCTGTTGAACACCCAGCGTAAGGCTTTGTTTGGATGCTTTGTATTTAGTCTGTTTTCACAGCTGCTAGGGAAGGGTTAGGGGGCTTAAGTTTTTAGGGGAGGGATGAGGGCTTTTGTAAGATTAGTTTTTTTTTTGGGGATTTGCCAAGCTTGGTACCCCCGACGGGGCCTTTGGGATGCAATGGTTGTTCCCTGGTTGAGTGTTTGTGTATTCGCATTTGTAGTCTAGTTGACTCCAAATCGTTGGTTGACTGTGAGACGGGTGTTTGGTGGGTATCTGCTACCGAGTGTTACGGAGGAGGAAATTTTTTCTTGTGGTGGAAGTAGGTGATTTTTTTTTCCATGTGATCGGGCTATTTGACTTGTTTTCCCTGGGGCTGGGTGCTTTTTTGTTTGGGTGTGTGGTGAGTTGGTATGTCGTCTGCATATGCAAGTTGGGGTGGAGTCAAAGGCAGGTTTTGGGGATGTCTTGGGTAAGGATGTAGAGGGGTTTGGAAGGACTGAACCCGAGGAACCCCAGCATGTAGTGGAAGTATGTGAGAAGCAACCCTGGAATTTTATCCCATGGTCCTACCACCCCAAAGTTACTAGTAGTTTGTGATAGCCCTAGGGGGTCGAAGTTGACAATTTTAAATTTTTAGACCATTGTCCCACACTGTGTCAAAGGCTTTTTCTACATCTTTAGCTACTAGGCTGTCTTTTTTCTTTGGTGTTGGTTTATGTGGATGTATTTTTAGAATTAGGTTATGCTTTGGGGGGGAGGGTTTGATTGAAGCCAAATTGCCATTATAAAAAGGGGGAGTTTGTTTCGAATGTCTACGTAGTCGAGGTTTTAAATGATTTTTTCATAAATCTTTCCCAGTACTTCAAGCTCTGATGGGGCGGTATTTTTTGGGGTCAATGGTTTTTATTATTTTTGGTATGAGGATGCAGTGGCTGCTTTGAAGGGGGGGGGAAGTACCCTGATGCTAGTGAGCATTGAGGGGGGTTTGGGAAGGCTGGATGTGGAGCAGGGAGTGTTTTAGGATAATTGTTGTGCCAAGGGCCCTGGGTTTGGGGGGAAAGGCCCCCTAAATGAGATTTTTTTGTCATAGGCTGTGATGGGGGTGTCCAGTTCCTGAGTGGCTTTTGGGAGTTTAAGTTGTATACCCTTTATCAGGTGTTGTTAAGTGTACGTGGTCCATTTTCCCTTTTGGTCTATTTTTTTGTGTATGGGGCAGAGTGTCGGGTGGGGGGGGTGGGGGGAAAAAATGTTCTCCCAATTTCTTTGAAGATTTTTTGTTGCTGTTTGGGTCGGTAATGTTTCTGTTGCGTGGGTGAGTGTTCGATTTTTTTTGTTGTTCTTGTTACTCGGATTTTTTTAAATGAATTTTCCAGAAAGTTTGGGGTCTTTATGGTTGCTCTTTTGCCTGGTTAATCCCCCCAGGGGTGGTTGTGGTCCTGCTCTGGCATGAAGTATGTTTTTCCCTGGGGTTTTTGGGCCCCTGTCTTACCGGGGTAATCTGTGTGGGTTTTGAGGCAGAAGGGGTTGGGGTAGCAATGGGGAGTTTTTTTGGTTTGGTTGAGGGGTAATGAGTACTCATGGTGTGTTTTTAGGGGGTATCGCAGTTTTGGTTGCATTCTTATTGCTCGGGGAGGGTGTCGAGCTGTGTGTCAATTCTTGATTTGTTTGTTTTTTTGAAGTGTGTTTGGGTTAGTGTTTTGAGGGTTGTTTTTGGAAGATTCCCAGTTTGCCTTTTGACTGGGTTGGTGGTGTAGGAATGCAGACGGTTTTAGCGAGATATGTAGGATGATGGGAATATGGTCAGACCAGTGACGGGGCCCGGACTATGTATGTTGTAAAAGAGTGCTGGCTCTTTTTCGAGTATTAAAGTCAGGGTTTCCTTTTCCCTTTGGGGTCCATAAATGGTTTTAAGTGTGGGCCAGGTACCGAAAATGTTTGTGGTTTGAAAAATTAGTAATTGTGTGCCAGTTGGTTGGGGAGTTTTTTGGGGTTAAGGCTGGGGGTTTTGATTATGTCTGCCACAGGGTGAGGGGTGTTTTGTAGTTTAAGACGAGAGATAGCTTTTTATAATTTTTGGGCCTACATTTGTTTTAAGAATATGATCCTTTAATATTTTACCTACAGCTAATTTTTTTTTAATTAAAATAAATTCGGCTAATGGTGGAGTTGACCAGGATGGCATCCAGCAAAGGCTTCTCGTCCCATTTTCTTTTGACCCTTTTCTGCAATATTGCAAGCTCCCAAGCATTGATTTCAAAAATAAGGCCTAGAACTATCATTAACTCTCCTCGTGGTTTTGATAAATAATACCTCAGTCCACAGCAGATTGGAATCTGTACCCACCTGTTTTAATGATATAGTACTTTAGCCACCCGCCAGATCACAGACATAATACACCCCCTACCGAAGCTAGACGTCACCTTTCTCTTTACTTTACTAATAGAAAAGATCAACTTAACCCAAATAACAGAATGATGGAAAATAATTAAAGGCGTCGGCGGAACCTATGGACCAGGGGGCACCTGGCACACATGGGCCGGGGGGCTGGATGATAGCCACGAAATGAAGTATGATTTAGCGTTGGCGGGGGCCCCCGTTGATCAGCCCACCCTGACACTCATAGCGGTGCCAAAAAACACGTGGTAAGAACTAAAACCAAGGGGCATGGCAGTATCCCACTGGCCCATGTGGACATTCTTAACAAACATATTTGCCCATAATTCCCTTTTTTAATCTTCTCAGAGTAACAGCTTCATGACGACTTTGGGAGTTTGTTCCAATTATCACAACAGACAATCACACAACACACAGCTTACATTTCATACAAGTCTCCATAACATCCCATACAATCTCCATAAATCTCCATACAAGTTCCCAACATCTCCATACAAGTCTCCCTAAAAATCTCCCCACAAGTCCCCCATAACATTCCATACAAGTCCATAACATCTCCAAAAAAGTCTCCCTTTCAACCTAACCTCTTCAAGCCTAAAAACTATTTAATATGTGTAATAAATGGTTCAGAGAACCCACAATTCAGAAAAAGGGGCACATGTGCAACACTTTTGGGGATTAAAAGGAGGAAACGTTTCGCCACAGGGCTTTCATCAGTCCAAACAAAGAGGAATAGGCGTCAGGAACGAGGGCATCATCCCTCAACCTGGAGTCGATGTAATTTGTCCATCAATCTTTACTGATCATCATAGAAAATCGACTACCACACCTTCCTAGTTTCCTCCCGTTCCACCACACTAAGTCTTGTCTTATGACAAGGGAAATAACGTAATAAAAAATTTTCAATTCCACACTCACACAACCCCACACACAATAAAAAACACACATACACACACAACACACACAACACACACAAACACACACAACCACAAACACACCACACACACACCACACAACACTAACAAAAAACACACCACACTACACAAAACCACACTACACAAACACCACACTACACAAACACAAAAACCAAACCAAACACACCCACACTATACAAACCCACACACACCCCACACACACACAAACCACACTACAAAACACACACACCACACACACACACACACACACACACACAACACAAACAACACACAACAAACCCACACACACACACACCACACACACAACCCACACACACACCACACGACACATACCACACAAACCCCACTACACACACACACACACAACCACACAAAAACACACCCCACCACACACACACCACACCAAAACACACACACCACCACACACCACACGACACATACCACACACCCACTCACACCCCCACCCCACACACACACCACACACAACACATACACACCCACAACACACACCAAAAAAAATTTTAAAAAAAAAAAAAAAAAAAACAAAAAAAAATAAAAAAAAAAAAAAAAAAAAAAAAAAAAAAAAAAAAAAAAAAAAAAAATAAAAAAAAAACCCCCCCACAAAAACAAAACCAAAACACCAAAAAACACCAAACAACAAAACCCCCAAAACACACACCAACACAACACACCACACACCCAAAACACCCAAAAAACACACACACACACACCCACCACCACACAAAACACACACCCACAAAACACCCCAGACCAAACACAACCCACCCCCCCCCCCCCACCAACCCCCCCCCCCCCCAACCAACCCCCCCCCCCCCCCCCCCCACCCCCCCCCCCCACCCCCACCTACCCACACCCCACACCCCCCCCCCCCCCCCCCCCCACCCCACCCCCCCAAACCCCCCCCCCCCCCCCCCCCCCCCCTCCCCCCCCCCCCCCCCCCCACCCCCCCCCCCCCCCCCACCCCCCCCCCCCCCCCCCCCCCCCCCCCCCCCACCTCCCCTGGGTTTTTGGGTTGGGCCCCCCCCCACCCACACCCCCCCCCCCCCCCCCCCCCCCCTCCCCTTTAAAACCCCCCCCCTGGAAACCCCCCCCACCCCCCCCAAACCCTAAGAAAAAACCCCCACCGGCCCCTTCCCCCCCCGCCCACCCCCTAACCCTTATTCCCCCCCACTTTCCAGCGGTTTTTTCTCCTCCAAACCCTTTCCCCCCGCAAACCCCCCCAGGGCGCAAACCGTCGCCCTTTTCCCCCCCCGCGTTTAAAAAACCCCAAAACCTTTTCCAAACGCCCCTTTCCTTTCCCCCCTAATTTCTTTTTTTTCCACGCCCCCTTTTCCCACAAAACACCCCCTTTTTTTCAGAAACTTTTAAACCCGCAATTTTTTTTTTCCCCCCTTTTTCCCACCCCCCCGCGCCCCCCAGCGTTCCCTTTTTTTCCCCGCCCCCCCCCCCCAAAACCCCTTTAATGGTTTAAAAACCCCCGCGCAAACCCCGGAAAAACCCCCCCCAACGCAAACCCCTTTTCCCCCCCCGGCCCCCACGAAAACCATTTTCCGTCTTTTTTTACCCGCGCAACCCCCGGGGGGGCCCCCCCGCCCCCCGCGTTTTTTTTTTGCAGGCATATACACCTTTACTTTCCTATGTCAGTATATACATATTTACTTTCCTATGTCAGTATATACATATTTACTTTCCTATGTCAGCATATACACCTTTACTTTCCTATGTCAGTATATACATATTTACTTTCCTATGTCAGTATATACATATTTACTTTCCTATGTCAGCATATACACCTTTACTTTCCTATGTCAGTATATACATATTTACTTTCCTATGTCAGTATATACATATTTACTTTCCTATGTCAGCATATACACCTTTACTTTCCTATGTCAGTATATACATATTTACTTTCCTATGTCAGCATATACACCTTTACTTTCCTATGTCAGTATATACATCTTTACTTTCCTATGTCAGTATATACATCTTTACTTTCCTATGTCAGTATATACATCTTTACTTTCCTATGTCAGCATATACACCTTTACTTTCCTATGTCAGTATATACACCTTTACTTTCCTATGTCAGCATATACACCTTTACTTTCCTATGTCAGTATATACACCTTTACTTTCCTATGTCAGTATATACATCTTTACTTTCCTATGTCAGTATATACATCTTTACTTTCCTATGTCAGTATATACATCTTTACTTTCCTATGTCAGTATATACATCTTTACTTTCCTATGTCAGCATATACACCTTTACTTTCCTATGTCAGTATATACACCTTTACTTTCCTATGTCAGTATATACACCTTTACTTTCCTATGTCAGTATATACATCTTTACTTTCCTATGTCAGTATATACATATTTACTTTCCTATGTCAGTATATACATCTTTACTTTCCTATGTCAGTATATACACCTTTACTTTCCTATGTCAGTATATACACCTTTACTTTCCTATGTCAGTATATATACCTTTACTTTCCTGTCAGTATATATACCTTTACTTTCCTATGTCAGTATATATACCTTTACTTTCCTATGTCAGTATATACACCTTTACTTTCCTATGTCAGTATATACACCTTTACTTTCCTATGTCAGTATATACACCTTTACTTTCCTATGTCAGTATATACACCTTTACTTTCCTATGTCAGTATATATACCTTTACTTTCCTATGTCAGTATATATACCTTTACTTTCCTATGTCAGTATATACACCTTTACTTTCCTATGTCAGTATATATACCTTTACTTTCCTATGTCAGTATATATACCTTTACTTTCCTATGTCAGTATATATACCTTTACTTTCCTATGTCAGTATATACACCTTTACTTTCCTATGTCAGTATATATACCTTTACTTTCCTATGTCAGTATATACACCTTTACTTTCCTATGTCAGTATATACACCTTTACTTTCCTATGTCAGTATATACACCTTTACTTTCCTATGTCAGTATATATACCTTTACTTTCCTATGTCAGTATATACACCTTTACTTTCCTATGTCAGTATATACACCTTTACTTTCCTATGTCAGTATATACACCTTTACTTTCCTATGTCAGTATATATACCTTTACTTTCCTATGTCAGTATATACACCTTTACTTTCCTATGTCAGTATATACACCTTTACTTTCCTATGTCAGTATATACACCTTTACTTTCCTATGTCAGTATATACACCTTTACTTTCCTATGTCAGTATATATACCTTTACTTTCCTATGTCAGTATATACACCTTTACTTTCCTATGTCAGTATATACACCTTTACTTTCCTATGTCAGTATATACACCTTTGTAGATGAATGGTTCAAAGGACCGACATGTTGTTAAATTAAGACACATGTGCAACTCTTGGGTATCTTTATTGAGGAAACGTTTCGCCACACAATGGCTTCATCAGTCCATACAAAGGATAAACTTGAACAGGAGGAGAATGAGGTAATCAGTCCCTCAGCCTTGAGTCGATGTGGTCAGTCCATCAATCTTGAATAGAATACGGCATGGGAGCGGAGAAGCAACTTATAAACCGTAGGGCAGGAGAGGTGCAGCAGTCGTAGGTGGTGTCACATTTGTCCAATGTTGAAGTAGGTCGTGCCCAAGAATTAGGCAAGCGAAGAATTCCCAAGTATTAAGATCCCAAGAAGTTGCAGTGTCTGACAGGATTGTAGATGAATGTTTGCACATGTGTCTAATTTAACAACTTGTCGGTTCTGTGAACCATTCATCTACAATCCTGTCAGACACTGCAACTTCTTGGGATCTTAATACTTGGGAATTCTTCGCTTGCCTAATTCTTGGGCACGACCTACTTCAACATTGGACAAATGTGACACCACCTACGACTGCTGCACCTCTCCTGCCCTACGGTTTATAAGTTGCTTCTCCGCTCCCATGCCGTATTCTATTCAAGATTGATGGACTGACCACATCGACTCAAGGCTGAGGGACTGATTACCTCATTCTCCTCCTGTTCAAGTTTATCCTTTGTATGGACTGATGAAGCCATTGTGTGGCGAAACGTTTCCTCAATAAAGATACCCAAGAGTTGCACATGTGTCTAATTTAATATACATCTTTACTTTCCTATGTCAGTATATACATCTTTACTTTCCTATGTCAGTATATACATCTTTACTTTCCTATGTCAGTATATACATCTTTACTTTCCTATGTCAGTATATACATCTTTACTTTCCTATGTCAGTATATATATATTTACTTTCCTATGTCAGTATATACATATTTACTTTCCTATGTCAGTATATACATATTTACTTTCCTATGTCAGTATATACATCTTCACTTTCCTATGTCAGTATATACATCTTTACTTTCCTATGTCAGTATATACATCTTCACTTTCCTATGTCAGTATATACATCTTCACTTTCCTATGTCAGTATATACATCTTCACTTTCCTATGTCAGTATATATATATTTACTTTCCTATGTTGTACAAGAATGGTATACAATACCGACCAGATGAAATTTAGACACATGTGCAACATCTGGGTATCTTTATTGTAGACGTTTCGCCATCCAGTGGCTTTATCAATACAAATTCCAGGACATAACTTGAAGACAGGAGAACTATGTACAGAAGATGAGGTAATCAGTCCCTCAACCTAGCAGTAGGTGCGAAGAGCACCATAGTCGTGGAGATTCTGAAGCAGAAGCAAGGCGCCTGACGCTTATATAGTAACGTCAGGTGGAAATGGGACGGGTAGCAGACGAGGGCATAGTCACTGGTAGGCAGGATTCCCCAGTGGAAGTAGATCCTACCCAAAGAGATGGGTTAGTTGTAGTAGTAGTTGTCGTAGTCGTGAAGGTTATGTACATGTCCTCAGAATCAAGATTCCACTGGATGGCGAAACGTCTACAATAAAGATACCCAGATGTTGCACATGTGTCTAAATTTTATCTTGTCGGTATTGTATACCATTCTTGTACAACCTGTCAGACACTGCAACATCATGGAATCTTGATTCTGAGGACATGTACATAACCTTCACGACTACGACAACTACTACTACAACTAACCCATCTCTTTGGGTAGGACCTACTTCCACTGGGGAATCCTGCCTACCAGTGACTATGCCCTCGTCTGCTACCCGTCCCATTTCCACCTGACGTTACTATATAAGCGTCAGGCGCCTTGCTTCTGCTTCAGAATCTCCACGACTATGGTGCTCTTCGCACCTACTGCTAGGTTGAGGGACTGATTACCTCATCTTCTGTACATAGTTCTCCTGTCTTCAAGTTATGTCCTGGAATTTGTATTGATAAAGCCACTGGATGGCGAAACGTCTACAATAAAGATACCCAGATGTTGCACATGTGTCTAACTTTCCTATGTCAGTATATACATCTTTACTTTCCTATGTCAGTATATACATATTTACTTTCCTATGTCAGTATATACATGTTTACTTTCCTATGTCAGTATATACATGTTTACTTTCCTATGTCAGTATATACATGTTTACTTTCCTATGTCAGTATATACATATTTACTTTCCTATGTCAGTATATACATCTTTACTTTCCTATGTCAGTATATACATATTTACTTTCCTATGTCAGTATATATACCTTTACTTTCCTATGTCAGTATATATACCTTTACCTTCATATGTGCGTCTTAATCTTGCATATTTCCTTTCCAACCTTTTAGGCCTGGTCTGGGACCGGACTGTGGCAAGATAATCCCCAAAACTATTAACAGATATAAGAACATAAGGAGGAACACTACAGAAGTCCTACTGGTCCACACTAGGCAGGTCCTTCGGATAACCTAAACCCTCTAGCAAAAAATATCTGCACAACCCATTTTCAATTCTACTCAAGAATAAGTGTTAATAACCCTACTAACTCATGCTAGGCAAGTCTCACTCAAATTCCACCCCCCCCCCCCAACCACTTAATACAAAATAAATTATTTTATAAACATATTCAAACTTAATATTGGTAGATAAGACACATAGGCAACATTTAGGCAACTTTATTCCGAAACGTTTCGCCTACACAGTAGGCTTCTTCAGTCGAGTACAGAAGCCTACTGTGTAGGCGAAACGTTTCGGAATAAAGTTGCCTATGTGTCTTATCTACCAACCTGTCGGTATTGTATACCGTTTGATAATCAAGCTTAATATTACTGAAATTAAGGACGATTTCCCAATAAACTTGAGACGAGTGCCTATTATTCAAGAATAGAGTATATTCAGCTGTGGTGAGGTGAGGTGGTGCAGCCAGCAGGTGATTTGGAGAAGTGGAAGGCTCCTGTAATAAATATTATGAACTGTTTGTTGATATGATTGTGTGGAGGATATATACTTCCTGGCACACACCCATGCTGTTACCCAGCTGCTGCCCATTAAACTACCACATCACACTCCAACACAACGCCACAATACACAACACAACGCCACAATACACAACACAACGCCACAATACACAACACAACGCCACAATACACAACACACTCCACACCACACTACACCCCCACCACGCACCGCAGCATTATTATCAATTGTTATGTATGAAGATACAGCACCAGAACAATAACAATTATATATGCAGAGGAAAAGTAACAAAACCGAAGAGATCTAAGACACCTGGACAAGGGCCGGCAACCAAGTTCAATCCAAAGGGAGGTAAGTCTTAATTCCTTGAATAAGGAGCTCCTCACCAGCATCAAGGAACCTGACTGAAGATTAAGATATGTGCAACATAATTTAGCCTAATCCAACTTAATATATTTTAGATAAGATTACAATAATTTAACAATAAACAAACACAATGAATATATTTATTCGTTAGGTTCAGAATTATTTTTGCGAAATTACTGCATACACAAATTTTCGCTTGCCTTATTCGCCAAGAAGAGCGTTACCATTTAAGCCAAAATCCCAAGTTTTACTTATTCGACACGTCATTATTTTATATATATATATATATATATATATATATATATATATAATATATATATATATATATATATATATATATATATATATATATATATATGAGAGAGAGAGGGAGGTACCACCTCTAGAACTTTACTGGGGACCCTCATCCTCAGAGAAGACAATAAACGTACCTCAGGGAAAACTCAAGGTTCTCCCCGGAGCTGTTTGAATATTTTCTTCTCCTACCACCCCTCATAATTTGTATTATATATGTACTTTAATAATAGACATATACATTGACAGAACACACAAACATGAGTACAGTGGTACAATATATCAAAGGTTATGAATCTCCTCCAGCTCCTCCGAAGCTGGACGCGAGCCCAGTATGCAGCATGCATTTCCCCTCTGGATGGCCATGCTGAGGCGCTGGAACATGAAAGTGGCTGCCCTTGGGTCCCTGGTGGTGCCGATGAGTCTGGAACCCAGTTCTTTAAGGAAACGTGTGGCATGTTTTTCCCCATGATCCCAAGGTCTCTGATCCCACTGGGACAAATTGGTACTGTTGGCTAATGTCCCTGTACTTGCAGATCTTGTACTCCTCCCTGTGGTCAGCAGCTCCTCCCTGTCGCCCGACACTGATGGATATAGGTGTCAGCCAGTGTGGAGAGACAGGTATAATCCCATGCTAAGAGCTTGGCATTCTTCCAAGGATAGATGGTGATCCCATCGGGACAGTTTGCTGGGTTGTGGGTATTGTTGGCTGCTAGTGATCGGGGCTCCCTCTCGGCTGGGCATCCAGCTGTAGCTGTACGCCAGCCCTTGGTTTTGGAACAGTTAAGACCATGTAGACCATATTGGTCAGCTTGTGCATCGCCGCAAATACACGTATCCCTGTAAATTGGGGCAGCAAGGCTCAGAGCCACTGCAATACGGAGGGTCTTAAGGTCGAGGCACGTTCCCATTGCCGATATGGGAACTGTTTGGGAGAAGTCCCTGGAGTGAGGTGCACTCACAGCTTGGAAACGGTGAGTCTCCCTGTCTGATGTTGCAGCCCAGAGCATGTTGGCAAGCACCTTTTCAGCGATGGGGCCGTCCCAGCTTGACTGTTTGTAAGCTAGTGCTGCACTAGGATTTGGTGCTGGAGCAGCTAGTCTCCCATTCAGTGATGGCACTGGCATAGTTAGGGTCCTGTATTCCTGCTGAGTCACTGAGGTTATCAGGAAGAATTTGTCTTATTAGCTCGTTTGATGCTATGGAAGAGGATAGGAAAGCTAGTAGGGCAATCTGGGAGGATCTGTGTACTCCCAGTCCCCCAAGCCTGACCGGAAGTGAGGCTTGCAACCACTGTCCATCTTCAAGGAAAAGATTCAATACACTCTCTAGCATGGTCTTAAGGAGTCATATTCCTTGAGTTTTGGACTGCTGAAGGCTGGGGAGCATCTCAGAAAGTAGGTAAGTTTTGGGACTGACAGGCACCTGGTGAGTAGGTAGAAGGCATCATGTGTATCAGTGTCTTTCATCCTGCCTTCCATCATCCAGAGGCCTGAGACTTTTTTTCTAAGATCAGATCGATGGCATTGGACCCAAGAGGAGCGCCAAGGAGAATGGTAGTGGCTCAATCAATGGTTCATACTCCTGGTAAAACACCACTAATATTCTGGATCATCTGTCGATTGGTAGAAACTATTTCACATTTGGTGGGGTTTAAAGAAAGGCCCAGGCTCTCTCCCATGTCTTTAATTTTTCTGATGTCCTCTAGGAGAGATTCAGTTGTGCCAGCTAGGGTACCATCACCCAAGAACCAGATACTGAACTCGCTGGAGAATGCTTCTGTGACTTCCTTGATGACCAAACAGAATAGAAAGTGGGCGAGAGGGTCCCCCTGTTGCACACCCTCACACATGTCAATTACATGGTCCCCAAACAATAGCTTATAAGTCACACTATAACACGATTCTATGAAGGGATAGAGGGAAGGGAAGTTTCTAGAAACTGCCTGGAGAGCAGCATCCCTTCTAAGTTGAAAGCTTTAGGAAAGTCTAATTCGATCAAGGCTTTTTCATCGGACATGTTGCTGATGTACACTCGTACTGCATGGGCACCTGTTTCACAGCCTTGTTGAACACCAAAACCCAGCTGAGTTGGTTTCAACATTGCACCAGCATCTTGACTCGCCATTCTTACTGCAGCCTTGGCGACTAGGCGCCGAAGGGTGTTCCCCACTGCAATGGGCCTGATTCCTCTAACCTTTTTCCGGAGGGCACACAATGAGGCACCAAAGAAAAGGGGTCTGATGGCCTCTGGGACACTGCCAGCCAGACACAGGTTGGAAAATTTGGTGAGTTCAGACAGCAGCCTCTCTGAAACATCAAGTGCTGGATTGAGCATTTGTTTTAAGTGCTGAGACCTTAAACCGGTGAAACCTCCTGCTGAGCCCTGTGGAAATGACATAGCAGCTTTATACACATAAGCATCTTGTAAGGTTAGATGTTCTTCGCCTGCTGCAATGTCAGGGAGGTCAATGTTGGTACTGGGAGCCCTGGGTGGATGTTTGTCCTTCAGAGCTTGTGTTATACTGACGTCCTTAGGAGCGATGGTATCCATCCTCACTGGTTATAAGCCGCAGTGCTCCAATAGTATTACCCTCTATTTTTTTTGCTAATTTGGGCTCTGATTTTTGAGGCGTCGGGTGTCCTGTTGTTGGCATTTGCCCGGCAGGTGTTTGTCGCCCTAGAGGAGAGACGGACGAGGTTGTCATCCCTAGGGAATGCATTTGCCCTAATAACATGTGTAGATAGTGACTTGTCCCTCCTTGGTGGGACAGCCAAACAGGCATTGCCAAAATGCAGTAGGCTGTGCCAGGATTCGTTGTTTGAAGGAGCATCGTTGACTTTCTTCAGAAGGTCAGTGAATTTGCTAGCAGCTTGAGGGCGAGCTGCTTTGGGGATGTGTGTCAGAGTCCTGGTGAATGTTAATTTAATTGCAGATTTGAGGTCCTCTGTAGAGGCGAAGTCACGGTAGCTCTCAGCTCTGTCTGCTGGGAGGAGCTGTTGGTTGTTCCCATATATAGTGAGGCTCAGGTTAGAGTATGTAGGAGAGAGGGTGATTATTTCCTAGTAAAAGTAGGCCTTAGACAGGGATTTGTGATGTCACCATGGTTGTTCAATATATTTATAGATGAGGTTGTAAGAGAAGAGGTGTGGGATTAACAGATAAAGAATCTAACACAAAGTGGGAGTTGTGGCAGTTGCTCTTTGCTGATGACAATGTACCTTTGGAAGATTCTGAAGAGAACTTGCCGAGGTTGGTGGATGAGTTTGGTAGGGTATGCAAAAGAATGAAATTAAAAGTGAATATCGGAAAGAGTAAGGTGATGAGGATAACAAAAAAATTAGGTAATGGAAGACTGGATATCAAATTGGAGGGAGAGAGAGAGAGAGCACTGAGGAAGTGAATGTATTCAGATATTCGGGAGTGAACTTGTCAGCACATGGGTCTATGAAAGATGAGGTGAATCACAGAACTGATGAGAGGAAAAAGGCGAGTGATGCACTGAGGAGTCTGTGGAGACATTATCCATGGAAGCAAAGGGGAATGTATGAGAGTATAGTTATACCAACGCTCTTGTATGAGTGTGGCGCATGGGTGGTGAATGTTGCAACAAGAAGGCTGGAAGCAGTGGAGATGTCATGTCTAAGGGCAATGTGTGGTGTGAATATAATGCACAGAATCTGTAGTTTGGAAATTAGGAGGTGCAGGGTTACAAAAAGTATTATTCAGAGGGCTGCGGAAGGGTTGTTGAGGTGGATCGGACATTTAGAGAGGATAGAACGAAATAGAATGACTTGGGGAGCGTATAAATCTGCAGTGGAAGGCAGGGTAGGGGTCGGCCTGGGAAAGGTTGAAGGAAGAGGAATAAAGGAGGTTTGTGTGCTAGGGGTTTGGACTTCCAGCAAGCATGCGTGAGCGTGACAGATAGAAGCGAGTGGAGACAAATGGTTTCTATGACGATGTGCTGTTGGAGTGTGAGCAAGGTAACATTTATGAAGGGATTCAGGGAAACCGGCAGGCCGGACTCGAGTCCTGGAGATGGGAAGTACAGTGTCTGCACTCTGAAGGAGGGTGTTAATGTTGCAGTCTTATAACTGTTGCGTATGCGTGCCTTTGGAAAGACAGTGATGGAGTGAATGATGAATATGTTTTTTCCTTTTCGGGTCACATTGCGTTGGTGGGAAAGGGCAGTGTTAATAATAATGATAATAATAATAATAATAATAATAATAATAATAATAATAATAATAATAATGTGTGTGTGTGTGTGTGTTAGCTTTAAAGACCCAGATAAAGAAAATATCTTCTCAATAATGATATGAATGAACAGTGTTTTATTTACATAAAACTTTTCTTATAAGAATACAGAACAATGTGAAGAACAAAAAAAAGTCACAATACAGCGGCTGGAATACAAAAATAACCCGCACATACGAGGAAAAAACATGACAACGTTTCGGTCCGACTTGGCCCATTAACTAGTCACACACACTGGTGGTCTTAAGTTTCTTTCACCTATGTGCGGGTTATTTGTGTTTAGTTACATGACACTTCTTCTAAAAATACTAAACATTCTAGCTTGGCAAGTTGCTTACACATTTTTTGCATGCTGGCTGAAGAATCTGCTTCGTCAAATACACACAAGGTGTTTCAAAACATGGACCCAATTTCAAAGCAATATATTTCGCGATAGGGTCTATCATTTTGAAACACCCTGTATTTTCTCTCCTACATGATTTTGTTTTCCACACTGTATAGCCAGCGTAGCCATGATCTACTATTGTTGTTGTTGTTGTTGTTGTTGTTGTTTGTCGCCCTAGTCCATGTCTTATTACAACTTATGCTCCTGTTCTGAGTGAGAGAACAATGTACAACATATGCTCCTGTTGTGAGTGGGAAAACAATGTACAACATATGCTTCTGTTGTGAGTGGGAGAACAATGTACAACATATGCTCCTGTTGTGAGTGGGAGAACAACGTACAACATATGCTCCTGTTGTGAGTGGGAGAACAATGTACAACATATGCTCCTGTTGTGAGTGAGAGAACAATGTACAACTTATGCTCCTGTTGTGAGTGGAAGAACAATGCACAACTTATGCTCCTGTTGTGAGTGGGAGAACAATGTACAACTTATGCTCCTGTTGTGAGTGGAAGAACAATGTACAACTTGTGCTCCTGTTGTGAGTGGGAAAATAATGTGCACTCTATGCTCCTGTTGTAAGTGGGAGAACAATGTACAACTTATGCTCCTGTTGTGAGTGGGAGAACAATGTACAACTTATGCTCCTGTTGTGAGTGGGAGAACAATGTACAACTTATGCTCCTGTTGTGAGTGGGAGAACAATGTACAACTTATGCTACTGTTGTGAGTGGAAGAACAATGTACACCCTATGCTCCTGTTGTGAGTGGAAGAACAATGTACACCCTATGCTCCTGTTGTGAGTGGAAGAACAATGTACACTTTATGCTCCTGTTGTGAGTGGAACAACAATGTACACCTTATGCTCCTGTTGTTAGTGGAACAACAATGTACACCTTATGCTCCTGTTGTTAGTGGAAGAACAATGTACAACTTATCCTCCTGTTGTGAGTGGAAGAACAATATACAACTTATGCTACTGTTGTGAGTGGAAGAACAATGTACACCCTATGCTCCTGTTGTGAGTGGAAGAACAATGTACAACTTATGCTCCTGCTTTGAGTGGAAGAACAATGTACACCCTATGCTCCTGTTGTGAGTGGAAGAACAATGTACACCCTATGCTCCTGTTGTGAGTGGAAGAACAATGTACACCCTATGCTCCTGTTGTGAGTGGAAGAACAATGTACACCCTATGCTCCTGTTGTGAGTGGAAGAACAATGTACACCCTATGCTCCTGTTGTGAGTGGAAGAACAATGTACATCCTATGCTCCTGTTGTGAGTGGAAGAATGTACACCCTATGCTCCTGTTGTGAGTGGAAGAACAATGTACACCCTATGCTCCTGTTGTGAGTGGAAGAACAATGTACACCCTATGCTCCTGTTGTGAGCGGAAGAACAATGTACACCCTATGCTCCTGTTGTGAGCGGAAGAACAATGTACACCCTATGCCCTGTTGTGAGTGGAAGAACAATATACAACTTATGTTCCTGTTGTGAGTGAAAGAACAATGCACAATTTATGCTCCTGTTGTGAGTGGAAGAACAATGTACAACTTATGCTCCTGTTGTGAGTGGAAGAACAATGTACAACTTATGCTCCTGTTGTGAGTGGAAGAACAATGTACAACTTATGCTCCTGTTGTGAGTGGAAGAACAATGTACAACTTATGCTCCTGTTGTGAGTGGAAGAACAATGTACAACTTATGCTCCTGTGTGGAAGAACAATGTACAACTTATGCTCCTGTTGTGAGTGGGAGAACAATGTACAACTTATGCTCCTGTTGTGAGTGGGAGAACAATGTACAACTTATGCTACTGTTGCGAGTGGAAGAACAATGTACACCCTATGCTCCTGTTGTGAGTGGAAGAACAATGTACACCCTATGCTCCTGTTGTGAGTGGAAGAACAATATACAACTTATGCTCCTGTTGTGAGTGGGAGAACAATGTACAACTTATGCTCCTGTTGTGAGTGGGAGAACAATGTACAACTTAAGCTACTGTTGAGTGGAAGAACAAAGTACACCCTATGCTCCTGTTGTGAGTGGAAGAACAATCTACACCCTATGCTCCTGTTGTGAGTGAAAAAATAATGTACACCCTATGCTCCTGTTGTGAGTGGAAGAACAATGTACACCCTATGCTCCTGTTGTGAGTGGAAGAACAATGTACACCCTATGCTCCTATTGTGAGTGGAAGAACAATGTACACCCTATGCTCCTGTTGTGAGTGGAAGAACAATGTACAACTTATGCTCCTGTTGTGAGTGGAAGAACAATGTACAACTTATGCTCCTGTTGTGAGTGGAAGAACAATGTACAACTATGCTCCTATTGTGAGTGGAAGAACAATGTACAACTTATGCTCCTGTTGTGAGTGGAAGAACAATGTACAACTTATGCTCCTGTTGTGAGTGGAAGAACAATGTACAACTTATGCTCCTGTTGTGAGTGGAAGAACAATGTACAACTTATGCTCCTGTTGTGAGTGGAAGAACAATGTACAACTTATGCTCCTGTTGTGAGTGGAAGAACAATGTACAACTTATGCTCCTGTTGTGAGTGGAAGAACAATGTACAACTTATGCTCCTGTTGTGAGTGGAAGAACAATGTACACCCTATGCTCCTGTTGTGAGTGGAAGAACAATGTACAACTTATGCTCCTGTTGTGAGTGGAAGAACAATGTACACCCTATGCTCCTGTTGTGAGTGGAAGAACAATGTACACCCTATGCTCCTGTTGTGAGTGGAAGAACAATGTACACCTATGCTCCTGTTGTGAGTGGAAGAACAATGTACACCCTATGCTCCTGTTGTGAGTGGAAGAACAATGTACACCCTATGCTCCTGTTGTGAGTGGAAGAACAATGTACACCCTATGCTCCTGTTGTGAGTGGAAGAACAATGTACACCCTATGCTACTGTTGTGAGTGGAAGAACAATGTACACCCTATGCTCCTGTTGTGAGTGAAAGAACAATGTACACCCTATGCTCCTGTTGTGAGTGGAAGAACAATGTACACCCTATGCTCCTGTTGTGAGTGGAAGAACAATGTACACCCTATGCTACTGTTGTGAGTGGAAGAACAATGTACACCCTATGCTCCTGTTGTGAGTGAAAGAACAATGTACACCCTATGCTCCTGTTGTGAGTGAAAGAAACAATGTACACCCTATGCTCCTGTTGTGAGTGAAAGAACAATGTACACCCTATGCTCCTGTTGTGAGGAAAGAACAATGTACACCCTATGCTCCTGTTGTGAGTGGAAGAACAATGTACACCCTATGCTCCTGTTGTGAGTGGAAGAACAATGTACACCCTATGCTCCTGTTGTGAGTGGAAGAACAATGTACACCCTATGCTCTGTTGTGAGTGGAAGAACAATGTACACCCTATGCTCCTGTTGTGAGTGGAAGAACAATGTACACCCTATGCTCCTGTTGTGAGTGGAAGAACAATGTACATCCTATGCTCCTGTTGTGAGTGGAAGAATGTACACCCTATGCTCCTGTTGTGAGTGGAAGAACAATGTACACCCTATGCTCCTGTTGTGAGTGGGAAGAACAATGTACACCCTATGCTCCTGTTGTGAGCGGAAGAACAATGTAACCCCTATGCTCCTGTTGTGAGCGGAAGAACAATGTACACCCTATGCCCTGTTGTGAGTGGAAGAACAATATACAACTTATGTTCCTGTTGTGAGTGAAAGAACAATGCACAATTTATGCTCCTGTTGTGAGTGGAAGAACAATGTACAACTTATGCTCCTGTTGTGAGTGGAAGAACAATGTACAACTTATGCTCCTGTTGTGAGTGGAAGAACAATGTACAACTTATGCTCCTGTTGTGAGTGGAAGAACAATGTACAACTTATGCTCCTGTTGTGAGTGGAAGAACAATGTACAACTTATGCTCCTGTGTGGAAGAACAATGTACAACTTATGCTCCTGTTGTGAGTGGGAGAACAATGTACAACTTATGCTCCTGTTGTGAGTGGGAGAACAATGTACAACTTATGCTACTGTTGCGAGTGGAAGAACAATGTACACCCTATGCTCCTGTTGTGAGTGGAAGACAATGTACACCCTATGCTCCTGTTGTGAGTGGAAGAACAATATACAACTTATGCTCCTGTTGTGAGTGGGAGAACAATGTACAACTTATGCTCCTGTTGTGAGTGGGAGAACAATGTACAACTTAAGCTACTGTTGAGTGGAAGAACAAAGTACACCCTATGCTCCTGTTGTGAGTGGAAGAACAATCTACACCCTATGCTCCTGTTGTGAGTGAAAAAATAATGTACACCCTATGCTCCTGTTGTGAGTGGAAGAACAATGTACACCCTATGCTCCTGTTGTGAGTGGAAGAACAATGTACACCCTATGCTCCTATTGTGAGTGGAAGAACAATGTACACCCTATGCTCCTGTTGTGAGTGGAAGAACAATGTACAACTTATGCTCCTGTTGTGAGTGGAAGAACAATGTACAACTTATGCTCCTGTTGTGAGTGGAAGAACAATGTACAACTTATGCTCCTATTGTGAGTGGTAAGAACAATGTACAACTTATGCTCCTGTTGTGAGTGGAAGAACAATGTACAACTTATGCTCCTGTTGTGAGTGGAAGAACAATGTACAACTTATGCTCCTGTTGTGAGTGGAAGAACAATGTACAACTTATGCTCCTGTTGTGAGTGGAAGAACAATGTACAACTTATGCTCCTGTTGTGAGTGGAAGAACAATGTACAACTTATGCTCCTGTTGTGAGTGGAAGAACAATGTACAACTTATGCTCCTGTTGTGAGTGGAAGAACAATGTACACCCTATGCTCCTGTTGTGAGTGGAAGAACAATGTACAACTTATGCTCCTGTTGTGAGTGGAAGAACAATGTACACCCTATGCTCCTGTTGTGAGTGGAAGAACAATGTACACCCTATGCTCTGTTGTGAGTGGAAGAACAATGTACACCCTATGCTCCTGTTGTGAGTGGAAGAACAATGTACACCCTATGCTCCTGTTGTGAGTGGAAGAACAATGTACACCCTATGCTCCTGTTGTGAGTGGAAGAACAATGTACACCCTATGCTCCTGTTGTGAGTGGAAGAACAATGTACACCCTATGCTACTGTTGTGAGTGGAAGAACAATGTACACCCTATGCTCCTGTTGTGAGTGAAAGAACAATGTACACCCTATGCTCCTGTTGTGAGTGGAAGAACAATGTACACCCTATGCTCCTGTTGTGAGTGGAAGAACAATGTACACCCTATGCTACTGTTGTGAGTGGAAGAACAATGTACACCTATGCTCCTGTTGTGAGTGAAAGAACAATGTACACCCTATGCTCCTGTTGTGAGTGAAAGAACAATGTACACCCTATGCTCCTGTTGTGAGTGAAAGAACAATGTACACCCTATGCTCCTGTTGTGAGTGGAAGAACAATGTACACCCTATGCTCCTGTTGTGAGTGGAAGAACAATGTACACCCTATGCTCCTGTTGTGAGTGGAAGAACAATGTACACCCTATGCTCCTGTTGTGAGTGGAAGAACAATGTACACCCTATGTTCCTGTTTTGAGTGGGAGAACAATGTACACCCTATGCTCCTGTTGTGAGTGGAAGAACAATGTACACCCTATGCTCCTATTGTGAGTGGAAGAACAATGTACACCCTATGCTCCTATTGTGAGTGGAAGAACAATGTACACCCTATGCTCCTGTTGTGAGTGGAAGAACAATGTACACCCTATGCTCCTGTTGTGAGTGGAAGAACAATGTACACCCTATGCTCCTGTTGTGAGTGGAAGAACAATGTACACCCTATGCTCCTATTGTGAGTGGAAGAACAATGTACACCCTATGCTCCTGTTGTGAGTGGAAGAACAATGTACACCCTATGCTCCTGTTGTGAGTGGAAGAACAATGTACACCCTATGCTCCTATTGTGAGTGGAAGAACAATGTACACCCTATGCTCCTGTTGTGAGTGGAAGAACAATGTACACCCTATGCTCCTATTGTGAGTGGAAGAACAATGTACACCCTATGCTCCTATTGTGAGTGGAAGAACAATGTACACCCTATGCTCCTGTTGTGAGTGGAAGAACAATGTACACCCTATGCTCCTATTGTGAGTGGAAGAACAATGTACACCCTATGTTCCTGTTGTGAGTGGAAGAACAATGTACACCCTATGCTCCTGTTGTGAGTGGAAGAACAATGTACACCCTATGCTCCTGTTGTGAGTGGAAGAACAATGTACACCCTATGCTCCTATTGTGAGTGGAAGAACAATGTACACCCTATGCTCCTGTTGTGAGTGGAAGAACAATGTACACCCTATGCTCCTGTTGTGAGTGGAAGAACAATGTACACCCTATGTTCCTGTTGTGAGTGGAAGAACAATGTACACCCTATGCTACTGTTGTGAGTGGAAGAACAATGTACACCCTATGCTCCTGTTGTGAGTGGAAGAACAATGTACACCCTATGTTCCTGTTGTGAGTGGAAGAACATGTACACCCTATGCTACTGTTGTGAGTGGAAGAACAATGTACACCCTATGCTCCTGTTGTGAGTGGAAGAACAATGTACACCCTATGTTCCTGTTGTGAGTGGAAGAACAATGTACACCCTATGCTCCTGTTGTGAGTGGAAGAACAATGTACACCCTATGTTCCTGTTGTGAGTGGAAGAACAATGTACAACCTATGCTACTGTTGTGAGTGGAAGAACAATGTACAACCTATGCTACTGTTGTGAGTGGAAGAACAATGTACAACCTATGTTCCTGTTGTGAGTGGAAGAACAATGTACACCCTATGTTCCTGTTGTGAGTGGAAGAACAATGTACAACCTATGCTACTGTTGTGAGTGGAAGAACAATGTACACCCTATGCTCCTGTTGTGAGTGGAAGAACAATGTACACCCTATGTTCCTGTTGTGAGTGGAAGAACAATGTACAACCTATGCTACTGTTGTGAGTGGAAGAACAATGTACAACCTATGCTACTGTTGTGAGTGGAAGAACAATGTACAACCTATGCTCCTGTTGTGAGTGGAAGAACAATAGGTAATCAGAGTGAATGACAACAACAATAATAATAATATTTTTTTCTACAGATACCTGATACAAGGTATACAGACCATAGCTGACATCAATGACATACTATATAGAAAGTCCCCGATTTACAGAGCATTTCTGGCAACTTAAGCTAATTTTGTCCCCCAGGATGCGACCCGGCTAACACCCAGGTACCTACTTACTACTAAGTGAACAGGGACGACAGGTATCTAAAAGAAACACGCCCCAATGTTTCCACCCGTACCGGGGATCGAACCACAGTTATACAGTTTGAATATCTGACTAGAGTCCTATATTTTAGTGACGTGGTTACTATATAAAATATCTAGTAGATGCAGTAACTGCATATATCAATAACATATCATCAATGACAATAACATATCATCAATAACAATAGTCCTCGAGTCATTCTATAGATAACACGATCTTCTTAGTATTTAATTATCTACCTGATAAAACTGCAGATAGTCTAAGTATTTCAGATATCTTATCATTAACAAGAAGCAATTTGCTATTTCCTGTAGCATTTATTCTGACGTGAATCTTAAGATTAAATTCTTGAATAATCAAAGTTATACTTGGGCTCTGTGAACGGGTGGAGTTTACCTGGAGTTTACCTGGAGAGAGTTCCGGGGGTCAACGCCCCCGCGGCCCGGTCTGTGACCAGGCCTCCTGGTGGATCAGAGCCTGATCAACCAGGCTGTTGCTCCTGGCTGCACGCAAACCAACGTACGAGCCACAGCCCGGCTGGTCAGGAACTGACTTTAGGTGCTTGTCCAGTGCCAGCTTGAAGACTGCCAGGGGTCTGTTGGTAATCCCCCTTATGTGTGCTGGGAGGCAGTTGAACAGTCTCGGGCCCCTGACACTTATTGTATGGTCTCTTAACGTGCTAGTGACACCCCTGCTTTTCATGGGGGGATGTTGCATCGTCTGCCAAGTCTTTTGCTTTCGTTGTGAGTGATTTTCGTGTGCAAGTTCGGTACTAGTCCCTCTAGGATTTTCCAGATGTATATAATCATGTATCTCTCCCGCCTGCGCTCCAGGGAGTACAGGTTCAGGAACCTCAAGCGCTCCCAGTAATTGAGGTGTTTTATCTCCGTTATGCGCGCTGTGAAGGTTCTCTGTACATTTTCTAGGTCAGCAATTTCACCTGCCTTGAAAGGTGCTCTTAGTGTGCAGCAATATTCCAGCCTAGATAAAACAAGTGACCTGAAGAGTGTCATCATGGGCTTGGCATCCCTAGTTTTGAAGGTTCTCATTATCCATCCTGTCATTTTTCTAGCAGATGCGATTGATACAATGTTATGGTCCTTGAAGGTGAGATCCTCCGACATGATCACTCCCAGGTCTTTGACGTTGGTGTTTCGCTCTATTTTGTGGCCAGAATTTGTTTTGTACTCTGATGAAGATTTAATTTCCTAGTGTTTACCATATCTAATTGAAATTTCTCATCGTTGAACTTCATATTGTTTTCTGCAGCCCACTGAAAGATTTGGTTGATGTCCGCCTGGAGCCTTGCAGTGTCTGCAATGGAAGACATTGTCATGCAGATTCGGGTGTCATCTGCAAAGGAAGACACGGTGCTGTGGCTGACATCCTTGTCTGTCAGATATGAGGATGAGGAACAAGATGGGAGCGAGTACTGTGCCTTGTGGAACAGAGCTTTTCACCGTAGCTGCCTCGGACTTTACTCTGTTGACTACTACTCTCTGTGTTCTGTTAGTGAGGAAATTATAGATCCATCGACCGACTTTTCCTGTTATTCCTTTAGCACGCATTTTGTGCGCTATTACGCCATGGTCACACTTGTCGAAGGCTTTTGCGAAGTCTGTATAAATTACATCTGCTTTCTTTTTGTCTTCTAGTGCATTTAGGACCTTGTCGTAGTGATACAATAGTTGAGACAGACAGGAGCGACCTGTTCTAAACCCATGTTGCCCTGGGTTGTGTAACTGATGGGTTTCTAGATGGGTGGTGATCTTGCTTCTTAGGACCCTTTCAAAGATTTTTATGATATGGGATGTTAGTGCTATCGGTCTGTAGTTCTTTGCTGTTGCTTTATTGCCACCTTTGTGGAGTGGGGGCTATATCTGTTGTTTTTAGTAACTGTGGGACGGCCCCCGTGTCCATGCTTCCTCTCCATAGGATGGTAAAAGCTTTACTACGTAGCTCGATCGCTAGCGCACTCAACTCACACAATGAGGTATGGGGGTCGATCTCCGGTATGGCTGGAAGTGTTTCCATAAGACACCTGCTGTCCCTGTCCACCTATCAGTAAAATAGATGCCTGGGTGTTAGTGGACTGGTGTGGGTGGCATCCTGGGGACCAAACTGACCTAATTTGCGGGAAATGCTCAGCATAACAAGCGACTTTCTATATAGTAGTATGTCATTGATGTCAGCTATGGTCTGTATACCTTGTACATGTAGAAATACAATTATTATTATTAATTTATTAATTATATATTATTTATTAATTATTTATTTATTATTAATTTATTATTAATTTACTAATTATTTATTATTAATCTATTTATATTATTATTACTACTACTACGATGTTTGGGTCCGACCTGAAGCATTAACTAGTCACAGGTGTTGTGGTCCAAGTCAAACACTTGACAAAACTATACGAGAAAAATATGGTCACAAAATCTTGCTGTGCACCTGTGTCCAGTTATTATTTCACTTCTTAATGGAGGTTCCTTTATGTTGGTGAGGGGCTCGTGATCCAAGGAATTGGTGTTATCGTCTCCTTTCCTGGATCGAACCTGATTCCCCCCCCCCATTTCACCTAATACTATGACTAATAATAATGGTAATAATAATAATGGTAGTAATAATAATAGTAATGGTAATAATAATAATGGTAGTAGCAATAATAGTAATAATAATAGTGGTAACAATATAGTAATGGTAATAATAATAATAATAACAACAATACGGTAATGGTAATAACAATAATGGTAATCTTGATGATGATAATAATAATAATAACAATAATAATAATAATAATAATAATAATAATAATAATTATAATAAGGGAGAGTGGATCTGGTATCTGCTGATGGATTCTTACTTAAAATTCACTTGCTAGTTTTTCTGATAAGAGTGTTTAAAGTTGTGTTTGGTTTGCACTCTTGGTGCCAGCAACTAGAGCACCTCCCGTATTATTCCATGCTCACATATTATGCTTCTGCGTATTATTCCATGCTCTTATATTATGCTCCTGCGTATTATTCCATGCTCTTATATTATGCTCCTGAGTATTATTCCATGCTCTTATATTATGCTCCTGAGTATTATTCCATGCTCTTTGTGCTTGCTAGAGATACAGCGTAACCAAAGTTGGATACGAAGAACCAGGGGATGAGGTGTATCAAATATTTGTATAGCCTGCAAAGCACTAAGGGAGTCTGAAACTGCCACAAATGGCGACACAGACAAAGATGCAATACGGATAAGTGCTACTAGAAATGCATACAATTTAGCTGTTAAAAACGCTCACCGAGGCTAATAAATGCCCTCGTACGACACTGTCTGGAAACACTGCTGCAAATCCGGCACCGTCAGAAGTCTTGGAACGATCGGTGTATACTTCGATGGCATGAGAATGAGACTGAAAGTGATTAAGAAAAAGAAAGCAAGAAGCAACCGTAGGTATTTGGGCTTTCACGCATGACAGTGGGGAAGAAGAGACACGAACCGTTGGAACTTCCCAAGGGAGAAGGGAAAAGTTAGATGCTACGTGAACATTGAAAGGTGGCAACTGATGAGAAGACAAGAGTGAATGTAGATGAAGATAAAGGGGACGGAGAAAACAGGGGCGGTGAACAAATAAGGAACTTCTACTAACATCCGTTACCATCCTATATATGAAAGGATTGCGCAGGTCATGAGAGCGAACATAATAGCAGAGGCCATGAGCATCACGGTGATCGGTCAAGGAAGGAATATTCGCCTCTGCATAGAAGCTCTCACCAGGTGAAGAGCGAAAAGCACCGAGGCATAAACATAATCCCTGGTGATGGATGGGATCAAGGCTAGAAAGAGTTGCAAGAGAGGCCGCTGAATGTATCTGGTCACCGTAATCTAGTTTCGATAAAATTAGGGCAGAATGCAGGTGAAGGAGAGTTCTAGGATCAGCCCCAATAAAGATGAGCGAGGATTTTTAGGAAGTTCAGCCGGCTATGACAAGTTGCCTTCAAGGAGGTAATATGAGGTTTCCAGGATAACCAACGGTCAAACAGAAGGCCGAGAAACCTGACAGTATCACAATCTGGGATACGTAAACCATACAGGTACAATGGATTATCAGGGATGATGGAACATCTAGTAAAATTAATTTGGTGTGTTCTAGTACTAGAAAAGTTTAAACCATGAGCAGTGGCCCAACTGGAAACACGGTTGACCTCATGCTGGAGAGAAGCTGCAATGAGGTGACAGCGCCTGCACAAGCTATAGCAAAGTCATCAACATAAGAGTGATGACCAAATATTAGATGGAAGAATAGATGCCAGATCATTTATAGCAAGAAGAAAATTGTGGTGCTCAGGACACATCCCTGGGGGACACCTTCCGAGCACGGAATTGTCTCTCAGATAAGAAGGAAAATGGTAGATTGCCTCGGAAGCCTAAGGAGTGAGCTTGGGTCAAGATGTTATATCTCCAAGTTATATCATATGCCTTCTCAAGATCAAAAAAGATGGCAATGACTGAGTGGTTATTGGCAAAGGCATTATGTACATACGTATCTAAATGGAGTAAGGGGTCAATAGTAGAACGGCCCTTACGAAACCTATATTGACTAGTGGAGTGACTATTGTGGGTCTCTAAATACTACACCAGACGTCTATTTATCGCACTAGTAAGAGCAATGGGGCGATAGTGGAAGGTATCAAGTACCAAGGTACCTGGTCTACGAAAATGTAGTACAATGGAAGATTTCCACAGCTGGGGCAGAACTCCTCGCGACCAAATAAGATTAACGAGATGCAAGAGGACTGCAGGGGCTGACAAATGCAAATGCTGGAGCATACAGATATGAATGCTGTCTGGTCCAGCTGCCGATGATCGGCAAGCGGAGAGTGTTGACTAATTCTAGAAGTGTAAAAGGAACATTGTAAGAGACTTCTCTCCTAGAAGAAGAGTCTAAGGGCTCAAATTCTCTATCAGATTTGGAGGAAACAAACGAGGGGCAAAGATGGAGCACCTGGGAGATATGGACAGGATGATGACCAAGTTCGGTGGCAATGTCAAGAGGGTTAGTTACAGCGACACTGGCAACCCAAAGGACGGGAGCCGGGTAGGGAGTGATTTGCAGCTCAGTTTCTGTATTCTTTTCAAGACTGCACTCATAGAGGAAGCCAAAGTGACAATAGAAACATAATCCCACCAACAAGTGCATTTAGCTTCGCAGATGACATGGCAGGCAACTGCTCTCGTCCACTTAAAATCAAGGAGGCACTCTGTGCCTCCTTGATTTTAAGTGGACAGGCAAGACAGGCAGGAGACCACCAAGGCATGCACCTCTGAGAATGCCTGCCCAAGGTTTGGGGTATAGAATGTGAAGCTATGACTAAAACTGAGGTCGAGAAGATGTGTAATAGCTCATCAGTGGAAGACTGAAAAGAATCCTCACTAAAAGCAGTTTGACACAAGTAAAGGTCCCAATTTGCTCGGTCAAATTGCCAGCATGGGCTGCCAGGAGGTGGTGAGTACGAATGACAAGTGAGGATGATTGGAACATGATCACTGTCATGCAAGTCCAGGAGGACAGACCAGGTAAAGTCTAGTGCAGTGCTAGTGCAAACCAAGAGATCGAAGCAAGAGAGAGAGAGAGAGATTGTGTACGAGGATCAAAATGGGTGGGCGTACCCGTATTTAAAACAAGGAGGGGGAAAGAAGTGATAAAAGCCTCCAACTGATTGCGGCGAAAGTCATAGTGAGACCTCCCCCCCCCAGAGGAAGTGGTGAGCATTAAAATCGCGAAGTAACAGAAGGGGCAGCAGTAATGAAGATACCAGAAATGCAACATCTGGGATAGATAATACTCGAGAAGGAGAGAGATACAAAGAACAGATTGTATACTACTTACTCCAGTGAATGCAGGCTGCAGTGTAATGCAGCAAAGTATGAACAAAGAGCTGATGGTATGGAATACCATTGCATATAAGAGCATTTTCATTAAAGGTTCCATTGGAAAAAGGATCCGATGAATATAATAAAACATAGCCCAAGATACGATGGATAACAGGGGAGTGCAATCTGGGTTCTTGTAAACAAACACAAGCAGGGGAAAACTGGGAGAGCAACACCTGAAGCTCACCCCGGTTACCTCTGAGGCCTCGTATATTTCACTGTGAATAAAGCATGATTTGCGAAGAGAAGGACACAAGAAATTGGAAGGTAGAGGTATCTACGGACTAGAAGGGTTAGAAGTGTCCACATGTGGAGGCAGCGGAAAACGAACAAGCAGTGAAGGGTTGGAATGCTACGAAGAAAGGAGTTTTGTATACGGAGAAGAGTAAGAGCGACAGAAGGTGGATCGGTGTCCATCAATGGTTTAGTCTCTGCAGTATAGTCAGAGATAGCTTCATTTGTTTTAGAGGACATGGAGGTTGTATGTGGAACGACGTTGGAGATAGGAGGAGGAGGGCGAGTAAATATCGGGGCGAAGACGGAATTTAACAACGTTCGGGGGGATGAGAGGTTAGAGGTAACTTGAGAAGAAGCTTGGGAGAGGACAGGAGAGGAAGGTACTGTAGAGGGGGAGAATGGACTTCCGCACTCGCAACAGAATGAGTAAGAGGTAAAGATCCAGGTACCGAGACTGGAAATGAGAGAGGTTTACCCTCTGGGGATTTGTTGGACTTTGAAGTAGAGAGGAAGGGGAAGAGCTGTTGTGTGAGGTCTAGTAGACACAAAGATGTGAAATGAAGATTGGAGAACAGTAGGAGGTGATGAGGTAGGGACCTCAAAGTCCAGGACTACAAAAGAGTTTGATAAAGAGGAGACTGTGGAAGGTGTGATTGCAGGGGAGACCGTAGAAACTGGGACGCCAGAGGCTGGGGGTCTTTTAATAACTAACTTGAGAATAAGAAACAGGGGGAAGTCTCCCCTGGAGGCATAGATGAGAGACTGCCACAGTGTAAGGAAAGCTTTCTTTCTTTTTAAGACAACAGATTTCATGTTCGTTCAAGTAAACCTGGCAACGACGAGAATAAGATGGATGAGTTTCATGACAATTAAGACAGGAGGGAGGCAGGCCACAAGATGTATTGGTATGGTCATCAGCACCACAGACTGGGCATTCAGCCATGGACCTTCAATATTTTGCCGAATGGCCAAACCACCAGCAATTTCCACACTGCTGTAGTGTAGGGGTCACCTGTCGGACTTGTAAACAGTGTCCTGTAACATAAACCGATGATGGAAGCTCACAGCAGTCAAAAGTTAAGCCAGCTACATTGTAGTGGTAGCATCCGCTGCAAGCAGGCAGTACATACGTGTCTACTTTAAGGATCAGGTCTTGGAGCTCAAGCTGTTCCAGAATGTCATCATCACATGTCTGGAAATTATGTTGAGCAATAGTATGAGGTAGAATGACAATACCACTACAAGAATTGAGAGAATGATGTTTAGCAACTGTTACAGGAATGGCATCTACAGTTGTAAGGAGTGAGATTGTAATAAAGTTGGTAGAATTACCGACAATATGTAAAGTAAAAGGACACAAGTGCAACTAATGTGACATTATTGTGGCAACGATTCGCTCTCCAGGAGTTTATCAGGCCAATGGCTTGATAAAGCTCCTGGAGAGCGAAACGTTGCCACAATAAATGTCACATTAGTTGCACTTGTAAGGAGTGAGATCGTGAGCTTGGCTAGCATTCTGTACTGTAATGATTCGTGCACTGTTCTTGAGAGCATGAAATGGAATATTACGACCTACATGGCATAGGAGCGCCTTGTTGATACTATGATCAAAAATATATTCTGAAGATGTCAGTTGTAGAGTGAAAAACTTCATCCATTATGTACTATGATGCGTACTACGTAAAGGAAGTGATTGTCATGTTGGTCTTTTCTGAGCAGACTAAGAGTCAGTCGAAATAGCGTCAGGAGGAGGTCATGGTCGCTTAGATACAGGACCAGAGGCAGTCCGTTTTGAGGCAGGTAGAAAGGTCCGAAGAATGGTCTGGTAACAAGGCAGGGTCGTCAGAGGGTGCAGATACAGGAAGGTGCGCAAGAGGTGGTTCATGGACTTGGGATTCCATGGTTAGGTCACTTTTTTCTTTTGTTTTTAAGACAAAAAAAAAAGAGGAGGAGCATGAAGGGGCAGCTCCCAGTGGAAAAGAACCGCAAGTCTCCCCTTCGGTGCCCAAGAGGACAACCTCAGTGAAGCCAGTAGTGCAGATGTGGCATGGAACCCTTCACATATCACATTTGCAAATGTAATACCACCTACGACTGCTGCACCTCACCACCTGCCTACAGTACAAAAGCTACTTCATTGCACGTATGCTGTATTCTTTTCAAGATTGATCGACTGATTACATCGACTCAAGGCTGAGGGAGTGATTACCTCAAACTCCTCCTGTTCACGATTCTCCTTTGCATGAGCTGATGAAGCCACTGTGTGGCGAAACGTTTTCTCATTAAAGATACCCAAGTGTTACAGATGTGTCTAACTTATCAGGCTGTTGCTGCTGGAGGCCCACTGCTCCACATATCCATCACAGCCTGGTTGATCTGGCACCTGGTGAAGATACTTGTCCAGTTTCCTCTTGAAGGCTTCTGCACTTGTTCCAGCCGTGTTTCTGATACCTGGGACCCCGGATGTTGATACAGTGTTCCCTTATTGTCCCCACCGCACCCCTGCTCCTCACTGGGTTTATTTTACACTTCCTCCCATATCTCTCACTCCAGTATGTTATGGCAGTGTGCAGATTTGGGACCTAGCCCTCGAGTACTTTCCAGATATATATTATCATGTATCTCTCTCTCCTCTGCTCCAATAAGTACTTGCAGGCGTTTCTAGTAGTTTAGGTGCTTTACTGGCTCAATGTGAGCCTTAAACGATCTCTGTATTTGTTCCAACTCCGATATTTCTCCTGCTCTGAACTGGGCCGTCAGCACTGAGCAATATTTTAAGTGAGGGAGCACTAGTGATTTGAGGAGTGTCACCATCGGCATTATTTCTCTTAGGTGGTGTCACATTTGCCCAATGTGGAAGTAGGTCGTGCCCTAGGGTTAGGCATGCGAAAATTCCCAAGTATTAAGATCCCAAGAAGTTGCAGTGTCTGACAGGATTGTAGATGAATGGTTCACAGAACCGACACGTTGATAAATCAGGTAATCAGTCCCTCAAGGTTGAGGGACTGATTACCTCATTCTCCTCCTGCTCTTCAAGTTTCTCCTGTGTATGGACTGATGAAGCCACTGTGTGGCGAAACGTTTCCTTAATAAAGATACCCAAGAGTTGCACATGTGTCTAATTTAACAACATGTCGGTTCTGTGAACCATTCATCTACAATCCTGTCAGACACTGCAACTTCTTGGGATCTTAATACTTGGGAATTCTTCGCTTGCCTAACCCTTGGGCACGACCCATTATTTCTCTTGTTTTGAAAGTTCTCAATACCCACCCCGTCATCTTCCTGGCTGTCGTGATCTTTGTCTTATGGTCTTTAAAAGAAAAGTCAGATGACATAATTATTCCCAGGTCTTTCACGTGTTCATTTCGTTCTATTTGGTGACCCTCTTGAGTTTTGTTCTTTATTCTTTCCATACATAAGCAGCTGGAACTTATCACCATTGAACGTCATGTTGTTTTCCACTGCCCACTGGAAAACCCTGTTTACGTCTTCCTGTGTCAACTGCAAATGATGATACAAAGGTGTACCGGGTGTTGTCTTCTAAGTCTGCTATAAGGATGAGAAACAGCAGAGGCGCCAGGACAGTGCCTTGGGGCACTGAGCTTTTGACCTCGCTGATACTGGATCTTGCCTTGATCACTACTACCTTTTGTGTTGTGTGTGTTAGGAACCTGAAAATCCATCTGCCTACCTTCCCCGTAATGCCCATGACCTTCATTTTGTGCGCTATCACCTCATGATCGCATTTGTCAAGCGCCTCTTCAAAATCTGTGTAAATCACATCTGCGTTTTGGTCGTCTTCCAGTGCCTCCGTAATTCTGTCATAATGGTTCAGCAGCTGTGACAGACATGATCGTCCTGCTCTAAAACCATGCTGGTTCAGGTTATGTTGGTTGTGCTAGTCCATAAAATTTGTAATCTGCCGTTAGTGTGGAGTTAGTGAGATTCATTTGTCATCTTAGGTGTTCATAAGACAAAAACAAAAGATCAGTACTCCTGCCAGAGTGCAAAAATAAGAGGTTTCCATTTCAAGAGGAAGCATAAAGCAAGGCAACAGTACAGGCAGCCACTGACATTCAAGACAATGCCATAAACTAAGAATAAACAAGAAGAGTGGCATTAAGGACCAGAGCCACTATGCTGGTGCCAACAGGGGCTGGCGTTAATGACATCACCGCCACAGTCACACACACACACACACACACACACACACACACACACACACACACACACACACACACACACACTGGTACCTTCATGCTGAACATCTCCTGATCCAGGCAATTGGAAAAACACACGAGCAAAGCTAGGAACCTTTACTAACGAAACGTATTGCCTGCACTGCAGGCTTCATCAGCCGAATCAAAGGTGAATCTTGGTACAAGTGATGTCTTCATCATCTAATATTACGAACAAGTGTTTAATATGACCTACATGTACTAGTGTAGCCAGGTCACCCGTGACCTCATGTCCACGCTGCTACACCTCACCTTCCTTTATACAAGTTTCTGGTCACAAGCTTCTATTGAACGCTAAAACACTGATAATCTTGCACTTATCACGTCAAACTACCTCTCCACTTCGTCTATTTCGTCTTCCACCAACGATGATGTTTTCAGGAGAGTTAAGTCATGTGTGTTTACTACTGATGAAGCTGCGCTGCAGGTGCAACATTTCCTTAGTAAAGATGCTGGGTGTGTATCTCTCTCACTCGTCGACTAACTAATCATGTGCCTCACTCGTCGACTAACTAATCATGTGCCTCACTCGTCGACTAACTAATCATGTGTCTCATTCATCGACTAACTAATCATGTGCCTCACTCGTCGACTAACTAATCATGTGCCTCACTCGTCGACTAACTAATTCATGTGTCTCATTCATCGACTAAACTAATCATGTGCCTCACTCGTCGACTAACTGATCATTGCCTCCACTCGTGACTAATAATCATGTGCCTCACTCGTCGACTAACTAATCATGTGCCTCACTCGTCGACTAACTAATCATGTGCCTCATTCATCGACTAACTAATCATGTGCCTCACTCGTCGACTAACTAATCATGTGTCTCATTCATCGGCTAACTAATCATGTCTTTCATTCATCGACTAATCGTGTGTCTCATTCATCGATTAATTAATCATGTGTCTCACTCGTTGACTAATCATGTGTCTCATTCATCGACTAACTAATCATGTGTCTCATTCATCGGCTAACTAATCATGTCTTTCATTCATCGACTAATCGTGTGTCTCATTCATCGATTAACTAATCATGTGTCTCATTCATCGATTAATTAATCATGTGTCTCACTCGTTGACTAATCATGTGTCTCATTCATCGACTAACTAATCATGTGTCTCATTCATCGACTAACTAATCATGTGTCTCACTCATCAACTAATCATGTGTCTCACTCATCAACTAATCATGTGTCTCACTCATCAACTAACTAAAACCACAAAACATCTATAAGTCTCAGAAAGCTCTCATCAAAATAATAAATTAATAAATTTTATTATTATTATTTATAAAGCTGTTCACAAAGCTTCCAAATGTTATTTTTTATAAATATGACGAATAGAAGGTGATAATTCTCTTCAATACATATTATCAATTAAATAGGACTTCAACTCTTCACAGCAATATAATCAATTTTAATAGGACTTCAAAGCCCTTCACAGGAGAATTAATCAATTAAATAGGACTTCAAAGTCTTCACAGCAGATATTAATCAATTAATAGGACTTCAAAGCTCTTCCAGCAGATATAAAAACTAAAATAGCACTTAAAGTCCTTATGGTGCATGTTTAAATCATTTTAGGTGAGTTTTTTCAAGAATTAGTGACAATTTCAACAATTTTATGGTCCACTTAGCTCAAGGAGTCCCATCGAGATACAGGCCCTAAAGCTTCCCTGCCCGATAAAGGGTTAAAGAGCATATACAAATGTGTAACATATTTCAAGTTTATAGGTTTACGCTGCCCCAATACTACCAAGAATGTGGAGTCAGCACAAAGACTGTAGCCATAAAAGGTCATTAGAATTATACAGAATACAGAGATAGTGTCACTAAACAAAGTAGCCATGATAATGGTCACTAAAACAACATTAAACAGTGAAAATGTCACTAAACCAACATTAACAGTGAAATGGTCACTAAAAGCCAAAAGTAGCAGTGATATAAAGGTCACTAACCAATAGTAGCCAGTGATAATGGTCACTAAACCAATAGTAACCAGTGATAATGGTCACTAAACCAACAGCAGCCAGTGATAATGGTCACTAAACCAACAGTAGCCAGTGATAATGGTCACTAAACCAACAGTAACCAGTGATAATGGTCACTAAACCAATAGTAACCAGTGATAATGGTCACTAAACCAACAGTAGCCAGTGATAATGGTCACTAAACCAACAGTAGCCAGTGATAATGGTCACTAAACCAACAGTAGTTGTGAAGTTGATGCAGCTTAGCAATTCATTATGTGTTAGGGGACCAATATTAGCATTGTGTTTATTTGGTGTGTGCACCTGGTGGTGGTGGTGGTGGTGGTGGTGGTGGTGGTGGTGGTGGTGCTGCTGCTGCTGCTGCTGCTGCCATACTTGGGTCGAGGCACCCGCACCCTCCTCTCCCTCTCCCTCTCTGTCACCACGCCCACTCTGTTGTCTCTCACCTTACCACGCCCACAGTGCTGTCTACCCACAGCACACTACTGCCTAACCTCACCACACCCACACTGTTGTGTACCCACACCACACCCACATTGCTGTCCCTGTACCCACACCACATCCACACTGCACTCTTTACCCTCACCACACCCACACTGCTGTCTACCCACACCATACCCACACTGCTGCTTCTCGAACCTCACCACACCCACACTCTTGTGCCGCTCACCTCACCACACCCACACTCATGTGCCGCTCACCTCGGCCCATGGCCGGGCTCTGAGAGTAGTTAAACTCTCGAAACTCTTCAAAGGTATATCAAAGGCACCTCACCACGCCCACACACTCACGCCATGTCCAAACGACGCCCACGCCAACACAATTCCAGGTACACATTCCTTCGCCCACATACTCCTGACGCACACTCAAACTCATGTACGCCCACGTCCGACACGCCCACACATGCACTCCAAGTCACTCTGGTATGGACTTGTTGGGCTAAAATACTTCGTGGTACTATTTCTGGTACAATCCTCTTACCTATTTTACATTTTAGAAAGAATAAAAAGGCGCAAGACCTTGCCTGGAACAACACAAATAACCAGGACACACTGACTAGTTAATTAATGGTCCACGTGGGACCGAAACGTTGTCAATGTGCGGGTTATTTGTGTATTTTACATTTTGTTAGGTAAGACACATATGCAACAGTTAGGTATCTTTATTGTGAAACGTTTCGCCTACACAGTAGGCTTCTTCAGTCAAGTACAGAAAAGTTGATAGAAGCAGAAGATACTTGAAGACGATGTAATCAGTCCATCACCCTTAAAGTTTTGAGGTGGTCAGTCCCTCAGTCTGGAGAAGAGCATTGTTCCATAGTATGAAACAATATGACTGACCACCTCAAAACTTTAAGGGTGATGGACTGATTACATCGTCTTCAAGTATCTTCTGCTTCTATCAACTTTTCTGTACTTGACTGAAGAAGCCTACTGTGTAGGCGAAACGTTTCACAATAAAGATACCTAACTGTTGCATATGTGTCTTACCTAACAACCTGTCGGTATTTTATACCATTTTACATTTTACATTAGGGAGGTTAAAATCCCCGAGAAAAATATTTAGTGGAGAATTCTTCAGATACTCAAGGCGGCTGTCTCTCTCTGATCAGTTAATTCCTGTTGTTGTTGTTGGTTTGTATACGATGATAATTACCACGTTTTTAGTCTCCTCTTTTATTCCAGGCACTTTTATCATATTATTTAATAATTTTAACAGCAGTGTGCAACTGTAATAATGTTGGCAGAACTACCCACAATATGTTAAGTAAAAGGACACATGTGTAACTAATGTTATATTTTATTTTGGCAACGTTTCGGTCTCCAGGAGTCATTCATAAGAGACCTACTCTTCCCTGCCTCTTACTATCATATCTATACAAATTATATTTTGAATTATACACTTCACTGTGCTAGAAGTCTCTAATGCGTGTGTGTTATCATCATCATAACCAGCGGAAGTCTTCGGTCAGATGACCAAAAGTTCCAGCTGTGGGTCATCATATGACTAAGACTCGCAACAGGAAATCTTGTCCCGTTTCCTGACAAACATTATACCTACTTACATGTCTAATGCGTGTTTCTGTAAAACGTCCAAACTTTGCGTTTCAGTAAGGAGGCCATTTATCAAAGGAACTTCGTTATTTATCATTTTTTAGGCACTGACAGCTGGAGTAAAGGAAGATATTATATTTGGGTTAAACCATACCCCCGGCCGGGATTGAACCCACGATTTGCAATCGTGTCATTACGATTTCTTGAGTCATATTTGGGTTGTTTTGAGATGACCTAATGAGGCAAAGTCTCTGAAACTCGTTCTAATGTGATTGTTATAAGTACCCTTACTCTAGTTATACTTTAATATTAAATGAGACACTTGTGAAACATTTAGGGATCATTATTGAGGAAGAATGAGGCAATCAGTCCCTCAGACTGAAGTCAATGTGTTTCGCCCATCAATCTTGAGACTGATGGATTGAACACACCGTCTCCAGTCTGAGGGACTGATTACCTCATTCTCTTCATTTTTCACCGTTCTTCTCTATATTGGACTGAAGAAGCCACTGGCTGGCGAAACGTTTCCTCAATAAACATCCCCAAATGTTGGACAAGTGTCTCATTCTTCAACTTGTGAGTTGACTTAACCGGGCCAAGAGGCCTGCTGCAGTGTTCCTCCTTTCTTAGGTTCTTATGTTATTACACAATAACATTATCCAGTGGTAATTATTCATAGGGATGAGCGTGTCTTGGTAATGATTTTACCTTCATGTGTGGAAGTGAATCAGCTGTCACTAGTTAATTTAAACACTTCTATATATTAATATTGGACAGGTTCATAATAGCTCACTCTTGCTCGCCTGGGAGTATGCTTTGCCTTATCAGCTGACACAGGCACGATATCGCTTATCTGTGTTTGTATGTACACCTGCCTCCCACACACACTGCCTCCCACACATACTGCATTCCATACACACTGCCTCCCACACACACTGCATTCCACACATACTGCATTCCATACACACACTGCCTCCCACACATACTGCACTCCATACACACACTGCCTCCCACACACACTGCATTCCACACACACTGCCTCCCACACATACTGCATTCCACACACTACCTCCCACACACACTGCATTCCACACACAGTGCATTCCACACACAGTGCATTCCACACACACTGCCTCCCACACACAATTCCTCCCACACACACACAATACTTCCCCCACACACAATGCCTCCCACACACACACATTGCATTCCATACACACAATGCCTCCCATACACAATGCCTCCTACACACATTTCCTCCCACACACATACACACACATTGCATAACACACACACACATGCCTCCCACACACACACACACACATTGCATTCCACACACACACACATTGCATTCCACACACACACATTGCATTCCACACACACAATGCCTCCCACACACACACATTGCATTCCGCACACACACATTGCATACCGCACACACACACAGTATTCCACACACACAATGCCTCCCACACACACAATGCCTCTCCCACACAAAATGCCTCCCATATCTCCTTCAGAATCTGGCAGGGACTATGAAATGATAATGCTGGTAGAACTGATTACAGCAGCAGTCACCTGAGGCCCAGTATAATATTAACGGTATATAATAACAAGTAGATGAGTATGACACATATACAACAGTTTAGTACCTATATTAACAAGACATTTTGCCTACTCAACAAGCTTCTTCAGTTAGGCAGGAGAAGCCTCTTGTCAACAACGGGACTGACCACATATCTACATCTCTAGGACTTCCGTCTCCTCGGTATTTCGACTGAAGTAGCCTGGTGAGCAGGAGAAATGTATAATGATACTTAAGTGGTGCACATGTGTTGTACTCAAGTCCAGCAGGAGGGGCTGCCTGCTTAGCACGCCCCTGCTTTTCACTGGGTTTATTCAACACCTCTCATATAAGGTGACCCACAGTGGAGAAGGTACAAACTCCACCACCACGGTAAGGTGACCCACAGTGGAGAAGGTACAAACTCCACCACCACGGTAAGGTGACCCACAGTGGAGAAGGTACAAACTCCACCACCACGGTAAGGTGACCCAGCAGTGGAGAAGGTACAAACTCCACCACCACGGTAAGGTGACCCACAGTGGAGAAGGTACAAACTCCACCACCACGGTAAGGTGACCCACAGTGGAGAAGGTACAAACTCCACCACCACGGTAAGGTGACCCACAGTGGAGAAGGTACAAACTCCACCACCACGGTAAGGTGACCCACAGTGGAGAAGGTACAAACTCCACCACCACGGTAAGGTGACCCAGCAGTGGAGAAGGTACAAACTCCACCACCACGGTAAGGTGACCCAGTAGTGGAGAAGATACAAACTCCGCCACCACGGTAAGGTGACCCAGCAGTGGAGAAGGTACAAACTCCACCACCACGGTAAGGTGACCCAGCAGTGGAGAAGGTTAAACTCCACCACCACGGTAAGGTGACCAAGCAGTGGAGAAGGTACAAACTCCACCACCACGGTAAGGTGACCCAGCAGTGGAGAAGGTACAAACTCCACCACCACGGTAAGGTGACCCACAGTGGAGAAGGTACAAACTCCACCACCACGGTAAGGTGACCCAGCAGTGGAGAAGGTACAAACTCCACCACCACGGTAAGGTGACCCAGCAGTGGAGAAGGTACAAACTCCACCACGGTAAGGTGACCCAGCAGTGGAGAAGGTACAAACTCCACCACCACGGTAAGGTGACCCAGCAGTGGAGAAGGTACAAACTCCACCACCACGGTAAGGTGACCCAGCAGTGGAGAAGGTACAAACTCCACCACCACGGTAAGGTGACCCAGCAGTGGAGAAGGTACAAACTCCACCACCACGGTAAGGTGACCCAGCAGTGGAGAAGGTACAAACTCCACCACCACGGTAAGGTGACCCAGCAGTGGAGAAGGTACAAACTCCACCACGGTAAGGTGACCCAGCAGTGGAGAAGGTACAAACTCCACCACCACGGTAAGGTGACCCAGCAGTGGAGAAGGTACAAACTCTACCACCACGGTAAGGTGACCCAGCAGTGGAGAAGGTACAAACTCCACCACCACGGTAAGGTGACCCAGCAGTGGAGAAGGTTAAACTCCACCACCACGGTAAGGTGACCAAGCAGTGGAGAAGGTACAAACTCCACCACCACGGTAAGGTGACCCAGCAGTGGAGAAGGTACAAACTCCACCACCACGGTAAGGTGACCCACAGTGGAGAAGGTACAAACTCCACCACCACGGTAAGGTGACCCAGCAGTGGAGAAGGTACAAACTCCACCACGGTAAGGTGACCCAGCAGTGGAGAAGGTACAAACTCCACCACCACGGTAAGGTGACCCAGCAGTGGAGAAGGTACAAACTCTACCACCACGGTAAGGTGACCCAGCAGTGGAGAAGGTACAAACTCCACCACCACGGTAAGGTGACCCAGCAGTGGAGAAGGTACAAACTCCACCACGGTAAGGTGACCCAGCAGTGGAGAAGGTACAAACTCCACCACCACGGTAAGGTGACCCAGCAGTGGAGAAGGTACAAACTCTACCACCACGGTAAGGTGACCCAGCAGTGGAGAAGGTACAAACTCCACCACCACGGTAAGGTGACCCAGCAGTGGAGAAGGTACAAACTCCACCACCACGGTAAGGTGACCCAGCAGTGGAGAAGGTACAAACTCCACCACCACGGTAAGGTGACCCAGCAGTGGAGAAGGTACAAACTCCACCACCACGGTAAGGTGACCCAGCAGTGGAGAAGGTACAAACTCCACCACCACGGTAAGGTGACCCAGCAGTGGAGAAGATACAAACTCCACCACCACGGTAAGGTGACCCAGCAGTGGAGAAGGTACAAACTCTACCACCACGGTAAGGTGACCCAGCAGTGGAGAAGGTACAAACTCCACCACCACGGTAAGGTGACCCAGCAGTGGAGAAGGTTAAACTCCACCACCACGGTAAGGTGACCAAGCAGTGGAGAAGGTACAAACTCCACCACCACGGTAAGGTGACCCAGCAGTGGAGAAGGTACAAACTCCACCACCACGGTAAGGTGACCCACAGTGGAGAAGGTACAAACTCCACCACCACGGTAAGGTGACCCAGCAGTGGAGAAGGTACAAACTCCACCACCACGGTAAGGTGACCCAGCAGTGGAGAAGGTACAAACTCTACCACCACGGTAAGGTGACCCAGCAGTGGAGAAGGTACAAACTCCACCACCACGGTAAGGTGACCCAGCAGTGGAGAAGGTACAAACTCCACCACGGTAAGGTGACCCAGCAGTGGAGAAGGTACAAACTCCACCACCACGGTAAGGTGACCCAGCAGTGGAGAAGGTACAAACTCTACCACCACGGTAAGGTGACCCAGCAGTGGAGAAGGTACAAACTCCACCACCACGGTAAGGTGACCCAGCAGTGGAGAAGGTACAAACTCCACCACCACGGTAAGGTGACCCAGCAGTGGAGAAGGTACAAACTCCACCACCACGGTAAGGTGACCCAGCAGTGGAGAAGGTACAAACTCCACCACCACGGTAAGGTGACCCAGCAGTGGAGAAGGTACAAACTCCACCACCACGGTAAGGTGACCCAGCAGTGGAGAAGATACAAACTCCACCACCACGGTAAGGTGACCCAGCAGTGGAGAAGGTACAAACTCCACCACCACGGTAAGGTGACCCAGCAGTGGAGAAGGTACAAACTCCACCACCACGGTAAGGTGACCCAGCAGTGGAGAAGATACAAACTCCACCACCACGGTAAGGTGACCCAGCAGTGGAGAAGGTACAAACTCCACCACCACGGTAAGGTGACCCAGCAGTGGAGAAGATACAAACTCCACCACCACGGTAAGGTGACCCAGCAGTGGAGATATATACGCTACTAAAGACTAGAGAACACTCCATTAGTTGTACACTTAACTCAGAGACGCTGAACTAATACGCAATAGTGGTAATCTGTTAATCTGGGGTTGGCTTAAGACTAGCCCTTCTTCCTTTACCTTTGATATACCTCTGATGAGTTCTGAGAGTTTTCCTATTCCTAAATTGAAGAAATATCAGTGTATACTTAAAATAAATAAATTTCTAAAGCTTACCTGTCATCTTACATGTTCAGGAGACAAAAAAAAAAAAATAGGAAATCGAGGCTATTAGTATTACGCTTCTCGTACATGAAGCTTTATCAATCATTTGAAAAACCCTCATAAAAAGCAGGGATGCAGTGGGCATAATAAGAGAACACTATATCAACGTCCGCGGCCCCAGACTATTTAACTTCTTACCAGAAGATATCAGAAACACAGTTTCAAGAGGAAACTGAACAAGTATCTTCACTAGCTTCCAGATCAGCCAGGCTGTGATGGATAGATGGGTTAGCGGACCACCAGCAACAACAGTCTGGTTGACCAAGCAAGTACCAAACGAGCCTGGCCCATAGCCGGGCTCGGGGAGTAGAAAAACTCTCGGAACTCATTAAAGGTAAAGGTTGCACACGTCATCTTTACTGCTTGAATAAATGGCTTAGAAAACCGACAAGGTGATAAAAATGACGCGGGTCACACTTGGGAACCTTTATTCTGGGATAAAGTACGACACAAATGTCTTAGTTATCATGTTTATTGCTGCTAGTCGGTCATGCCATACTTCAGCTGAAAGACTAAGAATCCTATCAGAGTGACACACAATAAACAGACCATACCACGAGTGGGGGTAGAACCCCCGGTCAGAGAGTCATAAACTACTACTACTACATACTACATACTACTACTACTACCTCCACCTCTTCCTGCCTATATATAGCCGTCCTGCTCCACCTCTGTTAGTGTGACTTTGTCAATGGTCCAAGTCGGACCGAAACGTCGTCGTAAGCTTCTCTCTTTTATGTGCGGGTTATTTGTGTATCGTTCCAGTCACGGTATTGTGCCTTTTTGTTATTTAGTCATAGAACTCCAGACCGACGCGTTAGCCACTGGGCCAGCTGGCTACAGAGGTTCATCCTACTAGGTACATACATTTATACACCATAGGAAGGTCACAGTGGTAGTGCCTATGCTAGCCTTCCTATGGGGTGTAAATATACCTAGTTAGATTAATCTTATTGTAGCCAACTTGCCCAGGGGCTAACGTGTCGGTCTGGAGTTCTATGACTCTCTGACCGCGGGTTCTATCCCCACCCGTGGTATGGTTTGTTTGAAATCGTGTCATTACGATTTCGTGAGTCACAATGAACAGGCTTGTGTTGCACATCCTCAGGAAGATACTAGCGAAATTCCAGAAATAATAAATTATGTAGAACAGGACGATAATAAACTGTGCACGATTGAGGTAACTAGTGACATGGTCCTCAGACAAATAGAGAAATTAAAACCAAACAAATCCCCAGGCCCTGATGAATTATTTGCAAGGGTTATAAAAAGGAATGAAAAAAAGGGAAAATTATATATCTTTGGCTACTTTTTCAACATATCCTACAAACGGGGATAGTCCCAGATAAGGGAAAATAAAAATGTAATACCTAATTTAAAAGGCAGGGGGCAGGTCCTTAGTTTCGAAACTATAGCCAAAAACCCTTATTTCCCACAGTGGGAAAATTTTATGGAATCAAAAAATTTCCGAGGCAATTCTTTAGCCATCTTAAAATGCTTAATTTTGTTAATGAATCTCAACAGGGTTTTTTACAATTAAAAATGGTATAAAATCCGACGATTGTTAGGTAAGACACATATGAAAACAGTTGGTATTTTTATTTCGAAACGTTTCCCCTACACAGAAAGTAGGCTTTTTTCATCGGACGGGGAAAGTTGATAGAAGCAAAAGAGCTTAAAGACGATGTAAATCAGTCCAGACTGAGGGACTGCCCACCTCAAACGTTAAGGGTGTGGACTGATTCATCGTCTTCAAGTCTTTCTGCTTCTAAAAAATTTTCTGAAATCGATGAAGAAGCCTACGTGTAGGCGAAACGTTTAAAAAAAAAAGATACCTAACTGTTGTATGTGTCTTCCTAAAAATGGTTTTCAAAGAGGCTTTTCCTGCCTTACGAATTTATTAACATTTTTAACTAAGGTTTCGAGAAGGTAGATCCGGTATTGAATATGATATTGTGTTATGGGCTTCAGTAAGGCTTTTGACAGAACCCAAAATCGAGATATGAAAAAAATTAAGGCCCCGGAATAGGAAAAATTTTTTTTTCCGGGTAGGGCATGGTTGACTATTTAAATAGGCAGCAGAGGTTTGATAAATGGGGGGAAAAAATCAAATCGGTGCACAAAAAGGGGTTTTGTTCCACGGGGCAGTGTGGACCCGTTTTTGTTCAAAATTTACATAAACGAATAGTTGGGGGAAATTTAAATAGCGACATAAGCAAATTTTGCTATGACCCCAAAAAATGGGCGTCCAAATTCATTTAACGAGGCATTAGAGATTCCGGGATGATTTGAATGGGACTGATGCATGGTCGGGGGGAACTGGCAGATGATTTTTAATATGAAAAGTGAAAAAGTTCAAATGTCGGACGGAAAATAACCATTTACATTAAACTAAATAAGTAGATCTTATATTATGATCGCGAAAAAGGATTTGGAGTTCTGGTTAGCAGAATAAAAAACAAGACAACAGTGCACAAGTGCTTGCAAAAAAAGCTAACGAACCCTTGGTTCTTTCCCAAGAACCATAAAAAACAGAAGTCTTGTGGTTCTTAAAAACTCTTTGTATACCCTTGGTTAGGCCTCGTTAGTTTTTGCTGCCAGTTCTGGTCACGTTTTACAGAATGGACTAAATGCTTTTGGAAAAAAACCGTACAGGGAGGAGGGACAAAGTTGAGCCTTTAATCAAAAATCTTTCTATGAGGATAGATGAGGGCCCTGAATCTGCACTCTTAAAAAGGGGTTTAGAATTGGGGGGGGGAATGATTGGGGGTGTTAAATGGAAAAAGGAATGAATAAAGGGTTTGTAAATAACGTGTTAAAAAATATCTAGCCTAGAAAAGGGACCGCAGCAAGGGTTTTAAAGCGGGAAAAAAAAATTTCGATTCGGGAAAGGATATGGAAGCATGGTTTGGTAAAAGAGGGGAAAGATGAGGGGAACAAATCCGAGTACGTTATAAAAAGTAAGACGTTCTTAGTTTTAAAAAATAGGTTAGATAAATAATAGGGGGTGTGGGTTTGTGTGAGTTGGGGCCCTGACCAGCGGTGAAAGGGGTGAGATGTCCTGCCCCTTCCTTAAGGGGAGGTGAATGATTGGTGGCCCATTGGTCTAACCCGGGGGTTGACTGAACTGTCCCAGGGCCAGTAGGCTCTGTAGTGTTCCTTCCTTATGTCAGGTTGCGAGAGGGTCAGGAAACACCCCAAATTTTTTTCTGACGCGGGTCCCAGTCATGAGGGCCCCCAAGTGGAGCTTTTGGTCTCTGATCGAGTCCCTCTTGGCTTACGTCCATCACTTTAAAATTATCGTTGTCTACCAACCCCATATGAAAATGTGTGAATGGTTTGAAAAACCGACAAGTTGAAGATTTCAAAGTGTCTCAATCTTTCTATGAAGAGTACACAAATAACCCGCAAATGAAGAAGGGGCTTACGCACTTTTGGTCCCACTTGGACTTGACAAAAGTCAGTGTGACTTTGTCAAGGTCCAAGTGGACCGAAAAAGTTTGTCGTAAGCTCCTCTTCTTTTTGGGGTTTTTGTGTATCATCCAGTCACGATATTGTGCCCTTTTTTTATTTACTATGAAGAGTGGATGAAAAATGGTGTTTAATGACGCCGGGTATTGCTTAATATGACTCACGAAATGTAATACGCGTTGTAAAAAAATACCCCGCCCGGGTTGAACCCGCGGTTTTGACTCTTGACCCCGGGGTTTAATCCGCCGGGGGTTATTTTTTTTTTTTGAAAAAAAGTTGCTAATGAAGCTTAAAACCTTCGAGTACACGCGTCTTAAGTCTCATAAAATTTTTTTTCACCCAAGAAAGTACTATGGTCAAAAAAATATTTAAAACCATAAATTTTTGGGATTAAACCTAAGACCATTGGGGGATAAGATGTTCAACATTTTTGTTACTGAAGAAAACATATCGTTTGAGTCATTATTGGCTGCAACAGGCGAATATAAAATGAATTTGTCCGAAGAATAGACAACATGGAAAGGTAGGGTGAGGTTCAGTCTCACCCCAGTAAAAAAGCGGGGGTAGTTTGGGGGGGAAACGTCCCCCCAATTATGGTGCAAGATAATAAGTTCTGTATTCGATAATGAGCCTGAGCAAGGCTTCTCAGTTACAATGTTAAACTGTGTTAAGTGTTTTCCCCATGTGTTACACTGCCTCATTTTCAACTTGTTAGTATTGTATTTATTTGAATTTTGCGGAAATTTGGTTTCTTTAATTGGCTTCAAGCCTATAACACACAAAGGATCAGTTATCAGCGCACTCATCTCACATGCTGAGTGTCCCTGGGTTTAATCCCCGGGGCCGGGGGGGTAGGGGGGAAGCTTTGGGATGTTTCCTTTCACTGCCGCCCCCATTCACCTAAAGTAAATAGGTAACCCGGGTGTTTTTGGGTGGGCATCATGGGGGTGGTAGCAAAACTTAGATAGGGGTTTTGGGCTTTTTGATGATGGGGGTAGGACAGCAGCTTTTAGACCTTGTTTTAAGTTTTTTTGTTTTTTGAGCCCGTAAAATTTTTGTAAAAATATACATACACAAACCACACACACACCACACACACCAACAAAACACACACACAACAACACACACACACACACAGAAAAAGAAAATGCACGATAAGAAGGGAAAGGCCCAAAGCAATATGAAAATGACATAGCAGCGAAAGCCAAAACTGACCCGAAACTGTTGTTACAGCCACCCTCGGAGGAAAAAAAACAGAAAAGGACCAGGTAATCAGGCTAAAAGGGAAAGGGAAAGGGGAGAGCAACAAGAAAGACCGTGAAATATGTGAAGAACTCAACAAGGATTCAAAGAAGTGTTACAGAGGAGACGAAGGGGGCTCCAGAAAAGACGGAGAGGTGGGGCCCCCACCACCAAGTGTGGACACAGTGCACCAACGGGGGAAAAAAGTTTTTGGGGGCTTCGAGTGAGCTAGATCCCCAAAGGCAAAGGGGCCGTAACATCTCCCCATGGGTATTGAGAGAGGGGGGCAGAGGCGCTATGTGTACCCCTAACAACAATATTCAATACATCTATCGAAACAGGGAGATTGCCTGAGGCATGGAAGACAGCAAATGTAGTCCCAACCCTTAAAAAGGAGACAGACATGAAGCATTAAACTACAGACCAATGTCACTGACATGTATAGTATGCAAAATCATGGAGAAGATTATCAGGAGAAGAGTGGTGGAACACCTAGAAAGGAACGATCTCATAAACAGCAGCCAACAGGTTCAGGGAGGGGAAAAATCCTGTGTCACAAACCTACTGGAGTTTCTATGACATGGTGACAGCAGTAAGACAAGAGAGAGAGGGGTGGGTGGATTGCATTTTCTTGGACTGCAAGGGAAGGCGTTTGACACAGTTCCCACACAAGAGATTGGTGCAAAAACTGGAGGACCAAGCAGGGATAACAGGGAAGGCCTACAATGGATCGGGGAATACTGTCAGGAAGCCCAGCAGCGAGTCATTGGTTACGTGGCAAAGGTGTCAGAGTGGGCCCTTGACCGCGGGGTCCCGCAGGGTTCAGTCCTAGGACCAGTGCTGTTTCTGGTATTTGTGAACGACATGAGGGAAAGGAATAGACTCTGGGGTGTCCCTGTTTGCAGATGACGTGAAGTTGAGAAGAATTCACTCGATCGAAGACCAGGCAGAACTACAAAAGGATCTGGACAGATTTGCAGACCTGGTCCAGCAATTGGCTCCTGGGTTCAACCCCACAAGTGCAAAGTCATGAAGATTGGGGAAGGCAAAGAAGGCCGCAGACGGAGTACAGTCTAGGGGTCAGAGACTACAAACCTCACTCAAGGAAAAAGATCTTGGGGGGAGTATAACCCCCAGGCACATCTCCTGAAGCGCACATCAAAAAATAACTGCTGCAGCATATGGGCGCCTAGCAAACCTCAGAACACATTCCGACATCTTAAAAGGATCATTCAGGACCCTGTACACCGTGTACGTTTAGGCCCATATTTGGGGTATGCGGCACCAGTTTGGAACCCACACCTAGCCAAGCATGTGAAGAAACTAGAGAAAGTGCAAAGGTTTGCAACAAGACTAGTCCCAGAGCTAAGAGGTATGTCCTACGAGGGGGAGGTTAAGGGAAATCAACCTGACGACACTGAGGGAAAAGGAGAGATAGGGGGGAATGATAACGAATACAAAATACTGAGGGAATTGACAAGGTGGACAAAGAAAAGGATGTTCCAGAGATTGGACACAGTAACAAGGGGCACAGTTGGAAGCTGAAGACACAGATGAATCACAGGGATGTTAGGAAGTATTTCTTCAGCCACAGAGTAGTAAGTGGAATAGTTTGGGAAGCGATGTAGTGGAGGCAGGATCCATACATAGCTTTAAGCAGAGGTATGATAAAGCTCACGGCTCAGGGAGAGTGACCTAGTAGCGATCAGTGAAGAGGCGGGGCCAGGAGCTCGGACTCGACCCCCGCAACCTCAACTAGGTGAGTACACACACATTTCCTGGACTGCAGGAAGGCCTTTAACACAGTTCCCCACAAGAGATTAGTGCAGAAGCTAGAGGATCAGGCGCATATAACAGGGAGGGCACTGCAATGGATCAGGGAATACCTGACAGGGAAGCAACAACGAGTCATGGTATGTGGAGAAGTATCACAGTGGGCGCCTGTGACGAGCGGGGTCCCACAGGGGTCAGTTCTAGGAATGGAAATATAAACACAAATGCAGTATAATGTGATCCTTTATTGACAACGTTTCACCCACACAGTGGGCTTTTTCAAGTCAGACACGGATCTACCTGGGGTTGGAAGGTACGAGAGTATTTATAGTCATGTTCAGAATGTTGAGGTCAGGTGGAGAATGCTCCACCACATTGTGTCGGTATTTTATACCATTTATTTCCGTCAGTTCTAGGACCAGTGCTATTTTTGATGTACGCGAACGACATGATGGAAGGAATAGACTCTGAAGTGTCCCTATTCGCAGATGATATGAAGCTGATGAGAAGAATTAAATCAGATGAGGATGAGGCAGGACTGCAAAGAGACCTGGACAGGCTGGACGCGTGGTCCAGAAACTGGCTTCTCGAATTCAACCCTGCCAAATGCAAAGTCATGAAGATTGGGGAGGGGCAAAGAAAACCGCAGACAGAGTATAGGCTAGGTGGACAAAGGCTACAGACCTTACTCATGGAGAAAGATCTTGGGGTGACCATAACACCGAGTACATCACCGGAGGCACACATCAACCAAATAACTGCTGCAGCATATGGGCGCCTGGCAAACCTGAGAATAGCATTCCGATACCTTAATAAGGAATCGTTCAAGACACTGTACACTGTGTATGTTAGGCCCATACTGGAGTATGCAGCACCAGTCTGGAACCCATACTGGTTAAGCACGTCAAGAAGTTAGAGAAAGTACAAAGGTTTGCAACAAGGCTAGTTCCAGAGCTCAGGGGAATGTCGTACGAGGAAAGGTTGAGGGAAATCGGACTGACGACACTGGAGGACAGAAGGGTCAGGGGAGACATGATAACGACATACAAGATACTGCGGGGAATAGACAAGGTGGACAAAGACAGGATGTTCCAGAGAGGGAACACAGAAACAAGGGGTCACAATTGGAAGCTGAAGACTCAGACGAGTCACAGGGACGTTAGGAAGTATTTCTTCAGTCATAGAGTCGTCAGGAAGTGGAATAGCCTAGCAAGCGAAGTAGTGGAGGCAGGAACCATACATAGTTTTAAGAAGAGGTATGACACAGCTCAGGAAGCAGAGAGGGGAGAGAACCTAGTAGCGAAGTGAAGAGGCGGGGCCAGGAGCTGAGTCTCGACCCCTGCAACCACAATTAGGTGAGTACACACACACACACACACACACACAGACACGACCCACACACACAACAACACACACACAGGATGGAGCCATGAGAGGACAAGTAGCAACCATGAAGAGGCCAGGCCAGAGCTAAGACCGGACCCTGCAACACAATAGGAGTCACACACACACACACACATCACACAACACACACACCACACACACACACAAACACACACACACACACACAAATCGTTGTCCGAACAGTATGGCCGACGGACACTTGGACCACAGACATTTCCAACGAATTTGACGAACGACTTCCACCTGACGGCATTTCCCGAGGAACATTGCCAAACGGAATTTCAACGAACGAAAAATTAGGTATCTGTCAGGTGTGAATGGGCATTTCGTCCGTTAGGTGAAATGTGCGGGGAAATGTCCTGGTCGGTCATCTTCGGGAACCTACAACTACTAAACCTGTCATCACAACCTTGCCATGGCTGAGTTCGGTAGTAGAAAACTCTGGGAAGTTATCAGGATATATCAAGTAAGGTACTGCCCTGATACAAGGAATTAAGCCTTGGGATTAACATACACTTGCAGTTGTACACAAGTTGCAGTGTCTGCCAGGGTTGCTGCCCCAGTACGGGTCAACCCTGCTACTCTATCACCCCGTGCGTGTCCACCCGCCCTATAAAGGATTGACGCAATATCCCCGAGTGCGCACACCAAATTAGTCGCTGGTGCGTGGCTGCAGTGGGATGCACCAGTAATGCAACTGTTTTGTGTGTATTTACTTAGTGGTTTTTGCTAGTTCAGGCCGCTCTTTAAAACACCCTGTAACAAGACCACAGCTTCGGTTATCATTGTATTGACGTGTATTACATATTACAAGCTTGTGTAGATGAATGGTTCACAGAACCGACAAGTTGATAAATTAGACACATGTGCAACACTTGGGTATCTTTACTGAGGAAACGTTTCGCCACACACTTCATCACTCCATACAAAGGAAAATGATGAAGAATAGGAGGAGTTTGAGGTAATCAGTCCCTCAGCCTTGAGTGGATGTAGTCAGATTGATGGACTGATCACATCAACTCAAGGCTGAGGGAATTATTACCTCAAACTCCTCCTGTTCTTCACCTTTCTCCTTTGTATGGACTGATGAAGCCACTGTGTGGCCAAATGTTTCCTCAATAAAGATACCCAAGTGCTTCACATGTGTCTAATTTATCAACATATTACAAGCTGTTTATCTGGAGAGTTTATCTGGAGAGAGTTCCGGGGGTCAACGCCCCCGCGGCCCGGTCTGTGACCAGGCCTCCTTAGGTCAGTGTCCCAGGATGCGACCCACACCAGTCGACTAACACCCAGGTACCCATTTTACTGATGGGGAACATAGACAACAGGTGGAAAGAAACACGTCCAATGTTTCTACTCTGGCTGGGAATCGAACCCAGGCCCTCACCGTGTGAAGCGAAAGCGTTAACCACCAGGCCACCAGAGCTGTAATATGCTTCCTGTGAGGGTCCATATACCTAATTACTGGTTCAGTAATTAGGTATATGGGTGTGACGTGTGATGGGAGTGTCATGTGACAGGTTACTGGAGTGATACCATGTGTGTTGAGTGTGACGTGTGATGGGAGTGTCATGTGACAGGTTACTGGAGTGATACCATGTGTGTGTTGAGTGTGACGTGTGATGGGAGTGTCATGTGACAGGTTACTGGAGTGATACCATGTGTGTTGAGTGTGACGTGTGATGGGAGTGTCATGTGACAGGTTACTGGAGTGATACCATGTGTGTTGAGTGTGACGTGTGATGGGAGTGTCATGTGACAGGTTACTGGAGTGATACCATGTGTGTTGAGTGTGACGTGTGATGGGAGTGTAACAAGCTTGATCTCACCTGCAGTGTCCTGTCTACACTCTTCTACTCTACCAATCCACTTTGTAGCTTTCTTGACGTTTGAATTAACCAGGGGGGTGGGGTGGTGGTGGTGACGGCGGCGGCGGCGGCGCTGCTGCTGCTGCTGCTGCTGGTGGTGCTGCTAACTGCTGCTGGTGCTGCTAACTGCTGCTAGTATTGCTACCACTACTACTACTACTACTACTACCCGCACGCCTACGTAACTATCACAACCTATTTGAGCTGGTACTTCCTGGAGTCTACCTGGAGAGTGTTCCGGGGGTCAACGTCCCCGCGGCCCAGTCCTTCACCAGGCCTCCCGGTAGATCAGGGCCTGATCAACCAGGTTGTTAATGCTAGCCGCACGTAGTCCAACCTACGAACCACAGCCCGGCTGATCAGGTACTGACTTCAGGTATCTGTCCAGCTCCCTCCTGACGGCAGCCAGAGGTCTATTGTTAATTCCTCACATGTCTGGGAGGCTGCTGAACAGCCATAGATAACAGCTGTATATAAAATACACTAGTGGCGTCATCAGTCCCGTGGCGAAACGTTTCCCTAATGTCTTGAAATATGCATGTCTGTCTACACACTTTCACTATCACCATATCTGTTCTCCAGCCATTAAAGAATAAGACACGTGTAACACCTGGCTTTATCAGTTGAATACAGAGACAATTTGAAGGTGATGAAACTGGAAACATGAGATGAGGTAATCAGTCCTTCAGCCTAGATGTTCACCGCTTTGACTCCAGGCTGAGGGACCGAGTACCTAATTCTCTTCCTCAGTTTTCACCGTTCTTCTCTGCACTGGACTGAAGAAGCCACTGGTTGGCGAAAAGATTCCAAATATTGTACTAGTATCGCATTCTTCAATACAAGCAACTTGTGCAAGAAAGGTATAAAATACCGACAATATATAAGTTAAGACACATGTGCAACATCTGGATATCTTTATTGTAGACGTTTCGCCATCCAGTGGCTTTATCAATACAGATTCTAGGACATAATAGGAAGACAGTAGAACTATATACAAATACTGTCTTCCTATTATGTCCTAGAATTTGTATTGATAAAGCCACTGGATGGCGAAACGTCTACAATAAAGATATCCAGATGTTGCACATGTGTCTTAACTTTCAATACTAGCAACGATGAACCTGCTGGTGCTTCCAGAGACCACAGTAAACACCCTCAAGCTTTTCCTGAACCTCTTTAACAATGGAAACCTACATCATCGTGGTAAAGAAATAAAGCTGTAGAAACTCGAGGAATGTAATCCCTGTTATATATCTGTTATCTGTTAAGCTTCTGGGGATAATCTTCCCCACGGCCCAGTCTTAGACCAGACCTCCTAGCTTGAAAACTAATTACTAGAGGCTTATGAGCACACAAGAGAATGAAGGTAAAATGAATAATGAATCTAAGTATAATTTGTACCATTTACCTGCCACCTTACGTGAGACAGCAATCCTGAAAGAGTGAAAAAAGAAGCTGGTTTCCAATTCACACTTATTTGACAGAATGGTAGTGTAATACTTCCCTGGAAGGTTGCAGTCTGCCAACCTACTACCCTGATTATCGTTGATTTTAAGGGACGGGTGGCTCAGTGATCGCCTCTTACAAGATAAGCAACAATACGCGGAACTACACCCACCTCACTAGACATTCCTTAACGCCACATACACTGGGTACTACCAGCTTCAAGTGCACGCCCAGAGATTCTCTTGCCAGAGTTACTGCTCTGTCAGTTTTGCTTTATCTTCACTGTGTTCAAGATAGTGACTACAGGGCTGGTTACACACTTTATTTTACATATAAATCCAGATGTACTCCTGTTAACCCTTTTTGGGGCCTAGTTCCAAGATTTTTTTGTGTATCAATATGTTCTCGCGCTGCCCTCCACAGGATGGATGTGAGGTGCACAATAAACTAGCCACTTCGGTAGCAAATTTTAAATATAAAATCCGTTTATCTCAAACGATAACAGAAAATTACTTCAAATTATCTTAATTAAGAGTTATCTTCGCTGTTATTTTCCACTGTTGTAAAACTGTTATTATTTTTAGGTAGTAATTATATATTTTATTTTACATGTTTTTTTGGTAAACACGGTGTCTAAAAATGGCCTTAGAAATTTGCTCTAAAATTTCCACATGCCTGTCAGAGCATAATGCCATAAACAATATATATTTCCAGCCTCTCCAACGAGCCACGTGACAGAGTATGGCACAAGATATATAGAACAAAATATATACAGATAAAGGTTTATATATCTCAGTGTATATACGATGAGTCTACTTCAATCCATATTTACGAGTTTTAAGTGCTGACTGGTGGTGAACAGGTGACATGCAGCCTCTGAACAGTCGACAGGTTAAGTCGCAATGAAACAATCAACTAGAGGTAGAGGGACGGGGTTGTGGCTGTGATGAGGATGTGTGAGGTCAGGAGGTGACCCACTAACTTCAGGTAGCGAGCACCTAAGATAGAACAGAGAACGGGTGCCCTCCCTCAGTACCACGGTGTCTCCAGTAGGTGAGGTTAGGGGTAGGTGGGTGAGGGGCGTGTGGCAGATAAAACAACCAGCTATCCTTCCTCACATCTTCACTCAGCTTCGCTTGCCTTGGTAGCACCATCTTAGTAGTAATGTGGTAGGAGACATGTGGAGAGCTTCGCGGCTTTCCACATGTCTCCTACCACCTTTCTCAATCATAAATAGAATTAATACAGTGAAGTTTTGGATAGACCTTTAAGAATGTGTGTAGAGTCACGTTAGTCATCTGCCACTATATACACTTGTTGCTTAGTATCTCTGTATTAGGACCTAAGTCACTTGTGGCGAAACATTTCCTTTAATAAATATTCTGAACTGTACATAAAGTGTCTTTTTCCACATCTTGTTGGTATTACCATACCATTTCTTCCACTAGCGGGCCCCGCCTCCTATGATGCCATCTCCAAATTCATCACTTCACTTCTGGCCCCAGTTTAAAAAGTTCCATTCTCGTGTTTCATGTTCCTGACGAATATTATAACAGCTTCAGTTTCACTTGGATGGAGATTATGGAGCTGAACACTTTTCAAAACTTTTTTCAAGCCTGACGGACTGATAACGTCTTCTTGGTTCCTTTAACCACTACCCAAATAAAGCCTTCCCTGACAGTCTTGGAGAAAAAAAATGGTTATAATCATAACCATAATTTTTAAAGTGGTGGACTGGTAAGCCAGTGGAAGGCCTCGGTCAGATGACCAAAAGCTCCAGCTGTGGGTCATCATATAACTAAGACTCTCCTCAGAAAATACTTGTCCAGTTTCCTGACAAATCTTTCCTAAGTCTTGGAGTGAGTTCCTGATGCAAAGTCACTTACAATTACTCTTCCAGATTTTCACTTACAATTATAATTACTTGATCAGACAAAATAAATAGTAATTACATTTGATATTTTAAATGATTTTCTTCAAATACAGCAAATTTTAGTGATGTTAAAGTCATTGTTGGAATTAATAAGCAAACATTGTACTTCACATTGTGTATATAAAAGCAAGTTCTTGAACACTGCACACCACCACCAATACAGCCTCTCCTCACTTACCGACGTACTCGTTTACCGACGAGGTCTCCGGAACGGAACTCCGTCGTTAGGTGAGGGGAGGCTGTAGTTGCAGTTTGAGAGCCAAACAGATGGAGAATATGTGTATAATATTTGACACACTAAATCAAACTTCCAGCAAGATTTCTGTGGTGTAAATGATTTAGAATACCACCAAGTTGAAGAATGAGATACATGTGCAATATCTGGGAATCTTTATTGATAAAACGTTTCACCACACAGTGGCTTCTTCAGTCCAATACAAAGAACAACGGTGGAAGATAAGGAGGAGGAGTATGAGGTAATCAATCCCTCAGCCTTGAGTCTATGTAATCAGTTCATCAATCTTGAAAATACGTATTCTTTTCAAGATTGATGAACTGAATACATCGACTCAAGGCTGAGGGACTGATTACCTCAAAACTCCTCCTGTTCTCCACCATTCTCCTTTATATGGACTGATGAAGACAGTGTGTGGCGAAACGTTTCCTCATTAAAGATACCCAAGTGTTGCACATGTGTCTAATTTATCAGCTTTTCTCTGAACCTTTCATGTACAGAGAAGAACATTGGAAGATTAGGAGGAGGAGTATGAGGTGACCAGTACCTCAGCCTGGAGTCGATGTGATCACTCCATCAATCTTAAGAAAATTAGAGCATATGCTCGCAGAAGAGGCTTATATACTGTAGTCAGGCGAGTAGCAGGAGGAGGCGGAGTCACCATAGGACAACTCCACTAATGTAAGTAGGTCATGTCTGTAGGTTATGCAAGAGTAGAAGACTTCCCTATATCAAGATCCCAAGATGTTGCTGTGTCTGATAAATGTGATGTAAATGATTTAGAAGATTACAAATAACTAAATAAGTTTCGTATCAAATAATTTACTGCAGTGTTAGTTGTAAGACAATGTTTAACATTATATTTTTATTCACTACAAAAGTAAACAAGGAAACTGCAGCTAGAAGCTGAACAAAATTAAAAAAAAAATTAACACGTCGGCCGTTTCCCACAGAGGCAGGGTGACCCAAAAAGAAAAACCCAAAAAGAAAGAAAAACTTTCATCGTTGCTCAACATTTTCGCAATCATTCATACATAATCACTGTCTGCAGAGGCTCCCAAATATGACAGTTTAGATGTCTCTCCAAACAGCAAATATCCCAAATCCCTCCTTTAAAGCGCAGGTATTATACTTCCCACCTCCAGGACTAAATGAATTGTTGCAGAAAATTAAATTATTTCACTTGTAAAATAACGAAAGTAATATTGATATACCTTTGATGAGTTTCGAGTCTTACTACTCTCGGAGCCCGGCCATGGTCCAGGCTCCGATAGCCTGGCCAACCAGGTTGTTGCTGCTAGTGGCCCACTCCCCCACATATCCATCACAGCCTGGATGATCCGGCACCTGGTGAAGATACTTTCGAAACAGCTTTCTCTTGCAGACTTCTACAAGTTACATCAATTTTTACATGTTACTCTTCATTAAGATTGAAACATGGAAGCAGAAAACCTCTGGGGGACTCGTCAGAGGTACACGGTAAGGTACTCATAAATTTCTGGGTTGTACTTAATCCAAAGATGGAAGATGGCAGGAAGGTCGTAGCTGCACCTTACTGCCACCAAAATAAAGATGATGGAAGATGGCAGGAAGGTCGTAGCTGTACCTTACTGCCACTAAAATAAAGATGATGGAAGATGGCAGGAAGGTCCTAGCTGCACCTTACTGTTACTAAAATAAAGATGATGGAAGATGGCAGGAAGGTCGTAGCTGCACCTTACTGCCACCAAAATAAAGATGATGGAAGATGGCAGGAAGGTCGTAGCTGCACCTTACTGCCACCAAAATAAAAATGATGGAAGATGGCAGGAAGGTCGTAGCTGCACCTTACTGCCACCAAAATAAAGATGATGGAAGATGGCAGGAAGGTCGTAGCTGCACCTTACTGCCACCAAAATATTCTGTTATGTAACTGTCCTCTCTGACCATGTTGCAGTGGTTGTGCAACCCAACATGTCTCTTGTCACACGAATGATATACAATACTGACGAAGAATAATTACACACATGTGCAACATTAGAACCAGGAAGTCACTGGGAAAAAAAATCACAAAAAAAAAAATCACAGGAGAAAAAGTAACAATACAAACCTAACACTGAATATACATGTAATTCCAGGATATTACATAAGATGTTTTTAATATCTACATGTTATGTATTGTCAATAAATGGCTGACTTAAATGTTTTTGTTTCACTGTCTTTAAGAAATTGAATAAAACGTAATGTTTTTACGTATGTAATGGTCATTATATAAACAATGTGTTGTCAGTGTGTACAAGTCATCTACTCGTTAATAACTCATTTATTTATGGTATTTATGGTATGGTATTTATGGTATTTAAATAAAATGTGACTTTTTTTCCCTGTGATTTTTTTTTTCCGAGCACCGCAACATCTGGGTATCGCAGTGGCTTTATCAGTACAACACAACCTTTACCTTACCTTTGAAGAGCTTCGAGAGTTTGACTACTCTTGGAGCCCGGCCATGGGCCAGGCTCGTCTGGTGCTTGCCTGGTCAACCAGGCTGTTGCTGCTGGAGGCCTGATGCCCCACATATCTATCACAGTCTGTGCAAGAAAGGTATACAATACCGACAATGTTGCACATGTGTCTTAATTTTCATCATAGTCTGGTTGATCTGGCATCTGGTGAAGATACTTGTCTAGTTTCCTCTTGAAGGCTTCTACACTTGTCCCAGCAGTGTTTCTGATATCTTCTGGTAAGATGTTGAATAGTCTGGGACCCCGGATGTTGATACAGTGTTCCCTTATTGTCCCCACTGCACCCCTGCTCCTCACTGGGTTTATTTTACACTTCCTCCCATATCTCTCACTCCAGTCCACAATGTGAAAGCTAGAACTATATACAAAAGATGAGGTAATCAGTCCCTCAGTCTTGAAGAACACCGTTCTCAGTAGTAGTACCAGTTCCTAGTAACCAGTTACTAGTAACTGGTACTACTACTGAGACCGTAGTCTTCCAGGTATAAGCTGGACAACAGTCAATAAGTGACTTTTGATATAAAAGTACACGCTCAACTGTAGCTACTGTTCAAACATATTTACTAATGAATTTACATCACAATCATTAGTCATTTAGTATTTTTATATTTTACAATTATTGCCGACAAAGAACTTAATGTTTAAAATTCAGAAGCATAGCATTACAGGAGACAGATAAAAACATAGAAAGCGTATATGTACTCCGAAATTTGCATTGTGAGGGCCAAGGGAGGTCGTGACCCGCTATGAGGTCGGTTTGATAGCATCTACTGGCCCTCCGGGCTGTCATAACCACTCGTGTAAGTGGCAGTTTGGTTGTGTTGAGGCTAGTGGTGGCAATCCTGCAGACAGCATGGAGAGTGGTGGTACAAAACCTTCACCTAACACACACGCTACTGACCTCAATACATAACGTGACTGTAACAAAACACAAATAACCCACACACGGGAGACAGAGACTTATCACGAAGTTTCGGTCCGGCTTGGACCATTAACTAGTTATAGTTAATAAGTGACTCGAGACCTAACAGCCATTGTTTTATAGACTCGACGATACCGAAAAGTGGAATAGGCTAGACGAGGAAGTGGAGACTACATTCAAAGCTTCATGTATAGGTACGACGGAGCCAGGAAGGCTTGCGCTCAATAAGTGTCAAACGAAGCACGATACTCCAGTATTGTATTCACCTATCATGCAAAGAATAACATGAATCATTAATTCACATTATATTATTATTATTATTATTATTATTATTATTATTTATTATTATTATCAGCAGCAGCAAAACAAGCGGTAAACATACGTGGCAAGCAACACTAAAACTACCCTGAAAGAACAGGCTATATGGCAGACAACGTTGCAGTCTTCCAGCAGCGGCAGGAAACTACTATGTGATGTTCTTAGAGGAGACTGATGAATAAATACAAACATGGAAGGAAGGGGTTCGAACACCGGTTATGTAAACTGACTGCTAGTTTACAGACCGCGGTCCCCCCCCCCTCAGTCTTTCTGTTTATTCAGTGACAGTTAATACCAACAGGTTAATAAATAAGACTTGTGTAACACCTGGGAACCATTTTTATTGTAGATGAATGGTTCAGAGAACCGACAAGTTGATAAATTACACACATGTGCAGCACTTGGGTATCTTTAAAGATATCCAAATGATGCACATGTGTCTAATTTATCTTTACTGAAAGACATCTCGATCGTGAAGCTTTATTAATGTAAAGCCTGCTGTGCAGGAGAAACATTTCTCAATAAAAACACCCAGATTTTTCAAATATATCTTGTTCTTCAAAAGCGTCACAGTTCAAACATTTTACTAACACCGTAAAAACATCGTCCAAGACGATGTTTTTACGATGTGAGCTTCACTTTTAGTCTTCACACGAAACTAAACAAGTATGTAAAGTAAAAGGACACAAGTGCAACTAATGTGACATTTTATTGTGGCAACGTTTCGCTCTCCAGGAGCTTTATCAAGCCATTACAAACAATACGTGGACACAGAGGGTAACAAGAAACTAAGCAGTTTGGACGTGACTTCCCTCTTCATAAAAGTACCTACCACAAAAGCCATTGAGGTTCTACGACGTAAAGTCAATCAGGACCTTAATCTTCCTCTACCTCCCGGAGATTTTGTTGACTTGATTGAACTCTGTGTTAATTTCAACTGTTTTTCTTTCAACAACAAGCTCTACAAACAAACCTACGGCATGGGAATGGGGTCCCCCATCAGTGCCGTCCTAGCCAACTTATACATGGAACACCTCGAGTCCGAACACTTCGCCATCATCATCCCTTCAAGCGTCACTTGGTTACGTTACGTGGACGACGTCCTCGTAATAACTCCCAAACGTTTTGATGTACGGAATCTTCAGGCAAGGCTCAACGCAGTTGAACCGGCGATCCAGTTTACACTAGAAGAAGAGTCCAATGACAAGCTACCTTTCCTCGACGTCCTCATTCACAAAGTAGACAACAACCTAAGATTTCAAGTTTATCGGAAACCTAACAATAAAAATGATCTCACACACTTCTATTCCAGTCAAGATACCAAGACCAAAAGAGGCATCATCATCGGGTTTTTCCTAAGAGCATAATACCGAACTTGTAGTCCTGAGTTTCTTGACGAGGAATGTACATACATTCACCAAACATTCACTGAGTTACATTTTCCTTCCTTTTTCATCAAAGACTGCAAGAAAAGAGCTCTTCAGATCATTAATTCTCCACGCATCAACACCACTCCCAACAAAGTTATAATTCTTCCCAACAGCCAGGTTGCACTGAACGTTTCTAAAGTACTTTCACAAGCTAACACCAGAGTCGCCATCGCTTCTAGCACTTCAATAAAGGATCTAACCAGGACAAAATCAAAGCACCACGAACCAGTCAACGCAGGAGTTTACACTATACCCTGTGGAGGCTGTGACAAGATTTACGTAGGTGAAACAGCAAGAAACCTCGACACCCGCCTCAATGAACACATTTACGCATGTAGGAACGATAACTTGAACAACGCCTGTGTACAACACCGAAATTCCACCAATCATCTCATGAAATTCAAGGATGCCCAATTAGTGATCAAAGAAACTAATTTCCACAGACGCAAGTGCCTCGAATCAGCACTGATCGCTGTTTCGAATACAATTAAACAAAACAACGGCAGCTTCACCATCTCTGAAGTCTTAGCAAGAATCCTCCTGAAAACAGTAAACCCTGCCATCACATAGTCTCTCCTGTTATACTACACAAAACACATTACAGAGAGTGAACACTGAAACAAGCTGCCTCTATCCAGTCTATATTTGTCCAACCTATTTTTATGTTACCCAAGTAATAGCTTTTATATCCTTTTACTCATGTACGAATTAATTGCTCTACCATATTGTATTACTACTACCACTACAACTTTTGTCACTACTACTACTTTCACTAATACTGCACCTCACTCTGAGCCTATATATACCCTCTGTGTCCATGTATTGTTTGTAACATCTTGATAAAGCTCCTGGAGAGCGAAACGTTGCCACAATAAAATGTCACATTAGTTGCACGTGTGTCCTTTTACTTTACATATTGTCGGTAATTCTACCAACTTTATTAAACAAGTATAACTAAAACAAATATATAAAAACCACCAAATACCAAAGGCAACGTTGATTAAAATATCAGAGAAAAAGTAGGAGAGTGTGACTTCAGTCGATTACAGAGAAGAAAGGTGGTAGATGAGGAAGAGTGTGGTAATCAGTCCCTCAGTCTGGAGTCGATGTGTTCAGTACATCAGTCTTATTGACACTCACCTTTAATGTAAGTGGAATTAACGACAGGGAATATTCATATTCAGGGAGGGAGTGAAGCAGAACTGCCCTACCCTGGATTAAGTCTTCTTACCTTTCATTCCCCAGGTCTTGTACGACACTTGTGAGGACACGTTGTTTATGGCAGTTACTGCAAACATTGTATTAATGTTACCAGAATTACCAACAATATGTTAGGTAAAAGGACACAAGTGCAACTAATGTGACATTTTATTGTGGCGACGTTTCGCTCTCGAGGATTTTTATCAAGTAGTTACTTGACAAAACTCCTAGAGAATGAAACGTTGCAACAATAAAATGTCACATTAGTTGCACTTATGTCCTTTAATCTAACATACTGCAATCATATTTCGTCATTAAACCGCATACTGTCTTATTAACATGTGGGTATATTTTACCACTAATAAACACTTACGGGTTTAGCAGGAGCAATGACCTACTCCCAGAATCGACTTCTACACAGACTATCCACAAGGTCAGGTTAGGTAAGGTTTATTAGGAAAGAGGACAAGTGTTTGCTGACGTTGGAGAAGACCCGGGCCGGGCCACGTACCGGCGAATCATTCAAGTTCCTGACGCGGCTGAAGCTTTTGGTCATCTGACCGAGGCCTTCCGCTGGCTTACCGGTTCACCATTTTAAAAAAACTATAGTTATGATTATAATCATGAGAGATGGCCACAAGATTACGTAAAGTAGCAATGCAGTGGCTGGAACAGTTTATCAAAACCCGCACAAAGTAACTTTATGACGATGTTTTACTCCCTCCCGGTTCATTGTCATGTCACGATTGGGGCGAGAAATGTAGAGAAGGCCAGTAGACAATATGACAGGCATAAGTCATGCCTAAGAAGACAAGTCGGTCAGTCAAACATGTTAATAAACAGAAGAATGAAAGGGGACTCGAACTGTGGCTGTTCTATGTAGCCAGCTCAAAGCTGTACCACTGAGCCAGGAAGACTAGAACAGGAACATCTAGTAACCAACACAACTGTGATGCTTGTGTCAAATGTGACTCGACTCTCCCTCACCACAATCTCAGAAGCTTTCATGGTACATCTAGTCTCATACACCTCAAAGTCATGTAGTCCATAAACTGAAGATAAGTCGTAATGAACGACTCTCGTTGAATACACACAAGAATAAACGGAGGCTCTTCTATTTATTCATTGACAGTCGTTTATTACGAGTTCATTCTAAAGCGTCTTTAAAACACTTTTACCAAGTCATCTTATGCAACTGTTATGCTAAGAAACCATACCACAGGCGGGGATAGAACCCGGTTTTATTGTGTAGTCTCACATAAATTTGTTTCATTGTTTGACGAGCCTGGCCCATGGCCGGGCTCAGGGAGTAGAAAGACTCGATACTCATCATCAAATGTTTTGTAATATACAATAATCGTGTTATGACGTGGGAAAGAACTTGATCAAGTAGGCAGTGTGTGGAAGTTTCTCGCTAAATGACGTCACGAGTCACAACAAGATGGAACATTGATGGCGGGTTTAGAGGGACCTGAGCTGCCGCTCTGGTGTGCGATTCGTCTGTGTGTTATATATATATATATATATATATATATATATATATATATATATATATATATATATATATATATATAAAACTGCATTTGTGGTCACAGTGGAGGCCCATGGTAACCTAGCTGGGTGATTCTCATTCGAGGCAGCTGGTCCAGTGGTTAACACACTGGCCTGTGAATTTTAGGACTCACTCACCATGGGTTCAAACCCCACCCGTTTCCTGATTTATGGCTACCTACGATAATTAAGACATGTGCAATAGTTGGGTATCTTCATTGTTGAAACGTTTCGCCTACACAGTAGACTTCTTCAGTCAAATACGGAGGCAGCAGGTGTCTACCTACCTGGAGTCTACCTGGAAGGTATTCCGGGGATCAACGCCCCCTCGGCCCGGTCCATGACCAGGCCTCCTGCTGGATCAGGGCCTGATCAACTAGACCGTTACTGCTGGCCGCAAGGTGTAGTAGTGAAATAATATTGTAATCAGTCCATCAACCTTAGAGAAATAGCATTTGAGGTGGTCAGTCCCTCAGCCTGGAGAAGAGTTCAACGTCATGGTCTGGAACCATATATGCCTTAATCATCAACTTGAATATATTTTATATAATTTTCAACATGGCTTCCCGTCCACATCCATCACAACCTAGCTGATCAGACAATATAGAACGCAATGCTTTCAGTCTGCATTAAAACCATCTTTAGTACACTAAGCAATTAATCTGTGAGCACAAGACAGTAGTGTTTGTATCGCCTCGAGGCGGCAGGTGATCCAGCCTGCACCAGTACTTGCCGAGAGGTACCCGCCTGGGTTTACCGCTTCATGTCAAGCAAAAAGTCAAGTATTCCACCCTGGCCAAAACTGAGCTTAAATATAGGGCGAACAAGTTTTTTTTTTTTTTTTGCATTAAAGTGGAGAGAACACTTTAACATTTAAGTGGAGAACTTATTTTTACGTTTAAGTGGAGAACAAAGTTTTACATTCAGGTAGCGAACCCAATTTACACTTAAGTGTTGACTCATCTTGTACGTAGACTAGGTCAGTGGATGGTTAACTAGTTAAGAGGTCATCACTAGTTAAGAGGTCATCACTAGTTAAGAGGTCATCACTAGTTAAGAGGCCATCACTAGTTAAGAGGTCATCACTAGTTAAGAGGTCATCACTAGTTAAGAGGCCATCACTAGTTAAGAGGTCATCACTAGTTAAGAGGTCATCACTAGTTAAGAGGATCACTATAGTTTAAGAGGTCATCACTAGTTAAGAGGCCATCACTAGTTAAGAGGCCATCACTAGTTAAGAGGCCATCACTAGTTAAGAGGCCATCACTAGTTAAGAGGTCATCACTAGTTAAGAGGCCATCACTAGTTAAGAGGTCATCACTAGTTAAGAGGCATCACTAGTTAAGAGGCCATCACTAGTTAAGAGGCCATCACTAGTTAAGAGGCCATCACTAGTTAAGAGGTCATCACTAGTTAAGAGGTCATCACTAGTTAAGAGGTCATCACTAGTTAAGAGGCCATCACTAGTTAAGAGGTCATCACTAGTTAAGAGAGTCATCACTAGTTAAGAGTCATCACTAGTTAAGAGGCCATCACTAGTTAAGAGGCCATCACTAGTTAAGAGGCCATCACTAGTTAAGAGTCATCACTAGTAAGAGGTCATCACTAGTTAAGAGAGTCATCACTAGTTAAGAGAGTCATCACTAGTTAAGAGAGTCATCACTAGTTAAGAGAGTCATCACTAGTTAAGAGAGTCATCACTACTTAAGAGAGTCATCACTAGTTAAGAGGTCATCACTAGTTAAGAGGTCATCACTAGTTAAGAGGTCATCACTAGTTAAGAGGTCATCACTAGTTAAGAGAGTCATCACTAGTTAAGAGAGTCATCACTAGTTAAGAGAGTCATCACTAGTTAAGAGAGTCATCACTAGTTAAGAGAGTCATCACTAGTTAAGAGAGTCATCACTAGTTAAGAGGTCATCACTAGTTAAGAGGTCATCACTAGTTAAGAGAGTCATCACTAGTTAAGAGAGTCATCACTAGTTAAGAGGTCATCACTAGTTAAGAGGTCATCACTAGTTAAGAGGTCATCAGGTAAGACTGTGTTAGAACTCTTTCTTCTTTCTAAACAAAATACTGCCAGTATTATTACTTTCTAGTCTTTGACAATAATATAAGTACGTACCTGATACTGGATCATCCATTGTCCCCCACTCCAGGTCTTCCCCCCACTCCCCACATGTTAGTGTCCCCCACACCAGGTCTTCCCACGTGCCAGTGTACCAGCCACACCCCTCAGCCTGGCAAGTGCCCCGCCCACACACACACGTTGCCACTGATGTTATCACCACCACCTGAACATCAACCTTACAAGCACACATCCACACACACACACACACACACACACACACACACACACACTTATGGGCGCCTAGCAAACCTAAGGACAGCATTCCGACATCTCAGTAAGGAATTGTTCAGGACCCTGTACACCGTGTACGTCAGGCCCATATTGGAGTATGCAGCACCAGTTTGGAACCCACATCTAGCAAAGAAAATTATAGGATGGATAATGAGAACGTTCAAAACGAGAGATGCCAAACCAATGATGATCCTTTTCAAATCACTTGTTCTCACTAGGCTGCAATACTGCTGTACATTAACATCTCCGTTCAAAGCAGGTGAAATTGAAGATCTAGAGAGTGTATAGAGAACCTTTACTGCACGTATAAGTTCTGTCAAGCACCTGAACTACTGGGAACGCTTGGAAGCACTTGACTTGTACTCGCTGGAACGCAGGATATATATCATAATCTACACTTGGAAAATCCTAGAAGGAATGGTCCCGAATCTGCACACAGAAATCACTCCCTACGAAAGTAAAAGACTGGGCAGTCGATACAAAATACCCCCAATTAAAAGTAGGGGCGCCATTAGTACACTAAGAGCAAACACTAAGTGTCCGGGGCCCAAGACTGTTCAACAGCCTCCCACCAAGCATAAGGGGAATTACCAATAAACCCCTGGCTGCCTTCAAGAGAGAGCTGGACAGATACCTAAAGTCAGTGCCGGATCAGCCGGGCTGTGGTTCGTACGTTTGACTGCGTGCGGCCAGCAGTAACAGCCTGCTTGACCTGGCCCTGGTCTACCGGGAGGCCTGGTCGTGGACCGGGCCGCGGAATAACCTCCAGGTAGACTCCAGGTAGCCAAGCACGAAAGGAAACTAGAGAAAGTGCAAAGGTTTGCAACAAGACTAGTCCCGGAGGTAAGGGGGGATGCTCTACGAGACGTTAAGGAAAATCGACCTAACGACACTAGAGGACAGGAGAGATAGGGGGGATATGATGATACATAAAATACCGAGAGGAATCGACAAGGTGGACAGAGACAGGATGTTCCAGAGATGGGACACAGCAACAAGGGGACACAATTGGAAGTTGAAGACTCAGATGAATCACAGGGATGTTAGGAAATATTTCTTCAGTCACAGAGTTGCCAGGAAGTGGAATAATCTGGAAAGTGATGTAGTGGAGGAAGGATGTATACACAGCTTTAAGAAGAGATACGACAAAGCTCATGGTGTCCCGTGGCCTGGTAGCTAAAGCTCTCGCTTCACACGACGAGGATCTGGGTTCGATTCCCAGCGAGGGTAGAAACATTGGGCATGTTTCTTTACAGTAGTTGTCTATGTTCACCAGCAGTAAAATGGGTACCTGGGTGTTAGTGGACTGGTGTGGGCCGCATCCTGGGACAAAATTGACCTAATTTGCGGGAAATGCTCTGCAAAACAAGCGGCTTTCTATATAGTAGTATGTCATTGATGTCAGCTATTGTCTGTATACCCTGTACATGTACTGGTAGTAAAATTATTATTATTATTATTATTATGGAGCAGCGAGAGTGTGGACCTAGTAGCGACCAGCAAAGAGACGGGGCCAGGAGCTGTGGATCGACCCCTGGAACCACAATTAGGTAAGTATACACACACCTCACATATACTTGTGATGGCCTTCTAGGACCTGACCTGAGGTCAAGACATTCTTGTTTACTACCAGATCAACTAGGCTGTTACTGCTAGTGGCTTATAGGTAAGTCTCAATAAAAGCAACAACATAAAGTAGTAGCATAAACCAGGAGCACAAAGCATTAGCAGCAGCAGGTAAAGTGGCAAATGGCTCTTCTGCCCTCGCTACCTGACTTAAAAGCTAGTGGTTTAAAGGTAAACCTCAATAAAAGTAACAGTAGTAACAAGGACAGCAGAGCAGCGGGAGGGAGAGTAGCACAGGAGTGTGGGCGTAGTCACCTGGGTGAGCCAGTTTGGAGAGGCACCATCAGTGTTGAGAGCCACACTACCTGCGTGCCAAATATATACCACTACTACACTGCTCCCTCAGCTAATGACCCGCAACGCTCTACTAACACTAATGTACTTTATGTCAGCTGGTAAGTAATACATGTACAACAGTTAGGTAACTTCATTCTGAAATGTTTTGCCTATACAGTAGGCTTCATCAGTCGAGCACAGAGGCAGCAGTAGTAGTAGAGATGTAAAGATGTAATCAGTCCATCAACCTTAAAGACGCAGTTTTGAAATGGTCAGTTCCTCAGCCTCCAGGCTAAAAAAGCCTACTGTATAGGCAAAACATTTCAGAATAAAGTTACCTAACTGTTGTACATATACTACTTATCAAGCTGTAGGTATTATGACATTCAGTGTAACAGCAAAGCGCCAGAGATGTGATTCCGTGGTACAACATACTGTATGATAGCGTCAACCTTTGATACCTTTGATATACCTTTACCGCCCTTGGACCAGGCTCGATTGGTGATTGCCTGGTCAACTAAGTTGCTGCTGCTGCTGGTGGCCTGCTGACCCACATATCCATCACAGCCTGACATCTGTGGAGCAAGCTGACTGCGTAGGTCAGTCAGCGCTCACAGACATACAAAATATATACAACACACAATAAAAACAGGGATATGACTAACAATTAATAAAGGCAACGAACATAAACACTCAATACAAAAAGAGGCAGTGAGAGGATATATAAGGGCACTGTGTTAGCAAGCCGTCACGTGTGATTGAAGCAGGATCCGCCAGGTGGCACTCCCACATATGGTGAAGAATGAGACACTTGTGCAACATTTATTACGGAAACGTTTCGCCAGCCAGTGGCTTCTTTAGTGTATTACAGAGAAGTATGGTGGAAGATGAGTAGTTTGAAGAAATCAGTCCCTCAGCCTAGAGTCGATGTGTTAGTCCCTCAATATTTTTTTTCTCAAGAACAATGGACTGGACACACAGATTCCAAACTGAGGGACTGATTGCTTCATACTTCTCATCTTCCACCGTACTTCTCTGTACTGGACGGAAGAAGCCACTGGCTGGTGAAACGTTTACGCAATAAAGATTCCCAAATGTTGCACAGGTGTCTCATTCTTCAACTTATCAGTTTTCTAAACCATTTATATCACTCCCATTCATACCTAAGACAAGGTTAGGGGATCCTAAATCTCGCAGCCCGGCCTGCGGCCAAGATTAATATATTAACCTCCTGGTCAACCAGGCTGTTGCTAACAGCCCGCAAGCCTACACAGGTCCAGCTTCCTTGTATTCCAGTAGTATTTCTTATATGTTGATACAGTCTTCTCTTACTGTGCCCACGGTGTTCCTCCTCTATACGGGGTTTATTCTACACTTCTTCTCGTCTCTCTCTGAATCCAGTTATGGCAGTGTGTAGATTGGAGACTTAACCCTTTACCTTAGTCGCTACCAGGGGTCATAGTCCCCCACGACCCGGTCGTGGGGGACTATGGTACCGGTACCAGTCCCACACAATCCGACGTAAGCCTGACCCTCAAACATTTTTCAAGTACATATCATCTTTCTCTTCTTCGTTCCTAAGTATATATATTACATGCGCCTTGAGGCGTTCCTAGTAATATACAGTATTTCGATGACCATGAGGGCAGTTTACGATTTCTGCACGTACAGCTCTGATAAGTATGTTGTCTGGAAAGTATATTTCTGAACATATTCCTGCTCTGATAAGTATGCTGTCTTTGAAGTATATTTCTGCACATATTACAGCTCTGATAAGTATGCTGTTTGGAAAGTAAATGTAAGATCAAAACAATATTCTAGATATCAGAACACAAATGAGTTGAAGAATAATGTCATCGGCGAAGCTTTTGTGTTAAAAGTGTTCATATTCAAAGCAGTCATTTTCTTGGCCTTTGAGGTATTTGTCTTAGTTTGTGCTCTAAACAAATTAGTTATCTGGCATGATTATTCCCAGGTCTCTTACACACTTTACCCTCAAGGAAGGTTCCTTGATGTTGGTGAGGGGCTCTTGATTTAGAGAATTGGATCTGTGCTCCAGTTCCCCAAATTAAGCCTGAATGCCTTCCACATCCCCCCCCCAGGCGCTGTATAATCCTCCGGGTTTAGCGCTTCCCCCTTGATTATAATAATAATAATAATCTTACACACTTCATTCTTCGGAATGGTCGCCCTCCAGTTTGTATCCGGTGCTCGTTCTTAAGATCTTCGCTTACTTTTACATATCTTAAGAAGCTTCAATTTGTCACTGCTGGGCATCATGTTACTTTCCACCGCCCAATGGAAGCCTCTACCTACCTGGACTCTACCTAGGGGGGTGTTCCAGGGGTCAACGTCCCCGCGGCCTAGTCCTTGACCAGGTCTCCCGGTGGATCAGAGTCTGTTCAACCAGGCCTATAAATATATGTTTGTAAATATTGTATGCCTTCCAATTCACCAGTTTTGATGCTTATTTTAGCAACAACAACGGATGATATATATGACTTACGAAGAAAAACAAGACAAGAATGGGTAGATATCGTATTTCTAGACTGTAAACAAGAATTCAAATTCCCACCAGAGGCTGCTTCATAAGCTACAAGAGAACGCAGAACTAAAGGGGGAAAGTCCTCTACTGTCTTCCCATTATGTCCTTCAAATTATATTGATAAAGCCACTGGATGGCGAAACGTCTACAAATAAAGATGCCCAGATATTGCATGTGTGTGTAATTCTTCATCAGATCAAGGAATACGTGAAAACCTTTAACTTGCAGGTACTCCTTGAAGCTGCATTGTAACACTAACCCACCAGCATAAAAACTATCATCCAAGTTAACGATATACAGAATGTGAGAAAAATCCACGTTTTCCTTTGAAGAAAGTATTGGTTTGCAGCTGTTCCCTGCCATCAAGCATCTTTTCAACGTTTAATGAATAAAAACGTCACAATACCGTGACTGGAACAAAACACAAATAACCAGCACATAGAAGACAAACTATAAAGACGTTTCGGTCCAACTTGGATCATTATGATTATGTGTGTATTCTCAACGTGTAACCGGCAGTTCTTATATCAAATAATTAGATAATTATTACGGCATAACAACTCTTGGCTAATAATCGCTGCCTCTGACGAAGACACATGTCCGGCCTGAGGCCACGCCTCCTTGTTGACTGCCTCTTCAACCAGGTTGTTACTGCTAGCAACCCTCTAACATAACAGTATAAGTAACATTTTCGGAGAACTCGCCGCGGAGGTCACTGAAAAAATCTACCTGGATTTCCTACTCTTTCTGCAATATTGTTAGCTCCTGATGTGTTGAGTGCAACACGAAAATCTTACACCTATCAACTCCCCCTGTGGTTATTTTGCATCATTTTTCGCTCGTTTGCGTTTGCATTATATATATATATATATATATATATATATTATATATATATATATATATATATATATATATATATATATATATATATATATATATATATATATATATATATATACACACACACACACACACACCTTACCTTTGAACTTTTTATATACCTTTGAAGAGTTTCGAGAGTTTATCTACTCTCTGGACCCGGCCATGGGCCAGGCTCGTCTGGTGCTGGAGGCCCGCTGCCCCACATATCCATCGCAGCCTGGTTTATCTGGCACCTGGTGTAGACAAGTATCTTCACCAGGTGCCAGATCAACCAGGCTGTGATGGATATGTGGGGCAGCGGGCCCCCAACAGCAACAGCCTGATTGACCAGGCAAGCACCAGACGAGCCTTGCCCATGGCCGGGCTCAGAAACTCTTCAATATATATATATATTATATATATATATATATATAATATATATATATATATATATATATATATATATATATATATATATATATATATATATGCGCAAAACAACCACTGTGAAAGAATCGTGAAATTCTAAGCGCTTTCATGACTTGTCACATTATCAAGGAACTATAAAAACAAAATATCAAAGGAAGGCATATAAAGGGTGGAGACTACAATTCACCATCACATCCCACAACAAAGCAACACCTCACACACGCGTGCCGACACCCGACTCTGTGAAACCCACCTGATACTCTACCCAAGAATTAAGATTTATTACTTGTTTAATGTATCATAAAATTCTTTAACTTTTTGGAAATCAATTGGATGGTTAAAATCTCTTACATGAATAAATAGAGCATTGGAATCTTGTCCAGTTCTAATGCTATATTTATGTAGTTTTAATCTAAGTTCGAGACTTTACCAGTTTGACCGTAATAAACTTTATCGCAAATTTGACAAGGAATCTTATAGACACATCCGTCAGCATTTTGGAGGGAATTCTTTATCAATTTTTTTTACTGTATCAATATTTTTAAATACAACTTTGATATTAAAAGTCATAAGAAGAGAAGGCATATCAACCAAGTTTTCCTGGTAAGGGAGAACCAACATACTTTTAGTTGAATAAAATAAACAAATCTTTTACAATTGCCAGAAATACATTTTTAAATCCAAAAAAGGAAAAAGAAACATATTCAACTCAGAATATGTTGGTTCTACCTGTTTGATATACCTTCTTTACTTAAGAATTTTAAAAACAAAGTTGTATTTAAAATTTTTGAAAACGTAAAAGAACATCATATTAAGAATTCCCCCAAAATGCTGATGGCTGTGTCTTCAAGATTCCGTAAACAAAATGCAATCAAATTTATTACGGTCAAATTGGAAAAAAGTCTTGAACTAAGATGACAACATAAATATAACCTTAAAACTGGACAAGAGTCTAATGCTTTGTTTATTCATGTGTTTTATACCATTTGTCTCTACTGATCTTGCTAGATAGGTCCTCAATCACTCATTATTGATCCTTACTAAGCAGGTTCTGTTAGCACCCTACCATTCCCATCCGTGTATAGACTCAAGCTAAGTAGGTCCTTCTCATACCCCATCAAATCAATGAATACCTTTGTACACACGGACGACCAACACGCGCTACGCACTAACATATTTTTCCATATTAAAAACTGCAACGACACCAAAACTGAATAATTCAACGAACAGAATTACGAAAAGACTAAAAGAGAAGCAGCTAACTTAAGGCAGCCACCACCTCAGGCTGCCAGATGAGTATATAAACAACAGTCAAATATTTATATAGTGTGACCTTGAGTGTGACCCTGCACAATAACACTCCCAGGAAGATAATAGTGTACACACCAAACAAAATAAAGAAATAAATAGGATACAGAAGATAATAAAGAATAACAGAGTAACCCTTCCCTAGCCAGTGTTACAGGAGGAACACAAGTAACCCTTCCCTAACCAGTGTTACAGGAGGAACACAAGTAACCCTTCCCTAACCAGTGTTACAGGAGGAACACAAGTAACCCTTCCCTAACCAGTGTTACAGGAGGAACACAAGTAACCCTTCCCTAACCAGTGTTACAGGAGGAACACAAGTAACCCTTCCCTAACCAGTGTTACAGGAGGAACACAAGTAACCCTTCCCTAACCAGTGTTACAGGAGGAACACAAGTAAACCTTCCCTAGCCAGTGTTACAGGAGGAACACAAGTAACCCTTCCCTAGCCAGTGTTACAGGAGGAACACAAGTAACCCTTCCCTAGCCAGTGTTACAGGAGGAACACAAGTAACCCTTCCCTAGCCAGTGTTACAGGAGGAACACAACCCACTTGATATAACACAATAAGGAAGAAATCACAATAAAACGCATAACAAATATGAAAAAAAATACCACACTGAAAATAAAAAATAAAACGTAAGCGGTTTCATGTGTTTACACACATGTTCCTCTTCAGAAGTGTAAGCACTTGAAAGCACTCACGTTTTATTTCCCTTTTCCACAGTGGCATTTTTCATGACACAATAAGTACAAAGGGTTTGACATTTTCAAAATCCTACAAGAGAAATTACCAAGTGACCCCCCCCCCAACCCCCTTCCCTTTCAAATATCTTAGTTTGTTCCAAATCAACCAAAACTTAGTCATTGTACTTGTATATAAGCCACCGGATGCAACTTCCCAACAGTTCAAAGAACAACTGTCAAAAATCGACTCCTGTCTGGATAACTTTCCAGTCCCATCCCCAAACATCTTGCTGCTGGTGACTTCCATCTAAGACACAAAATGGAAAAATATACCAAATAATGTCGTAGCAGAAATAATCCCTGGAGGTAGCTCAGATGAAAGGCCACACACACAGGAGCTGCTGAATTTCTGCAATAAACACACCCTAAGTCAGCAGACAGTGGAGCCAACAAGACTGGAGAACACACTGGACCTTATTTTCACAAATAATGAGGACGATGATCCAAACAATTGTTTCATGAATGAGCCTCAAAACCCTGCCAATGTAGGCCAGATTTATGACATAACCCTAACTCCACTAGACTTTGAGAAAACCATCGACGACATGCCCATGCACTCAGCCCCAGGCCCAGACTCGTGGAACTCTGTGTTCATTAAAAACTGCAAGAAACCCCTCTCATGGGCTCTAAGTATGCTATGGAGAAGGAGCTTAGACACAGGCGAGATTCCACAGTCACTAAAAACAACAGATATAGCCCCACTCCATAAAGGTGGCAGCAAAGCAGTAGCTAAGAACTATAGACCAATAGCTTTAACGTCCCACATCATAAAAATCTTTGAAAGAGTTCTAAGAAGCAGGATAGCAGACCACCTGGACTCCCAAAAATTGCACAACCCAGGGCAACATGGTTTCAGAGCAGGTCGCTTCTGCCTTTCGCAACTGCTTGACCACTATGATATGGTCCTACATGCACTGGAAAACAAACAATACGGATGTAGTATACACAGACTTTGCAAAAGCCTTTGCCAAGTGCGACCATGGTGTAATAGCACACAAAATGCGTGCTAAAGGGATAACTGGAAAAGTAGGCAGATGGATCTTCAACTTTCTAACCAATCGCACACAAAGAGTAGTGGTAAACAGAGTTAAATCAGATGCTGCCATAGTGAAGAGCTCTGTCCCACAAGGCACAGTACTCGCACCTATCTTGTTCCTTATTCTCATATCAGACATAGACAGAGATGTAAACCACAGCACTGTATCATCTTTTGCAGACGATACTAGGATCTGCATGAGTGTCATCCATTGACACGGCAAAGCTCCAAGAAGATATAAACCAAGTTTTCCAATGTGCAACAGAGAACAATATGATGTTCAACGAAGACAATTTCCAACTACTCCGTTATGGAAAACTGGAGGAAATAATAACTAGGACTGAGTATACTACAAACTCCAATCACACAATAGAGCGGAAAAGTAATGTGAAGGACCTGGGAGTGGTAATATCCGAAGACCTCACCTTCAAGGACCACAACAATGCCACTATCACATCTGATAGGAAACTGATAGGATGGATAATGAAAACATTCAAGACAAGAGATACTAAGCAAATGATGATCCTTTTTAAATCACTTATTTTTTATAGGCTGGAATACTGCTGTACATTAACATCCCCATTCAAGGCATGTGAAATTACAGAGAACTTTTACTGCACGTATAAGTTCCATCAAACACCTTAACTACTGGGAGCGCCTGGAAGCACTTGACTTGTACTCACTAGAGCGCAGGCGAGAGATATATCATAATCTACACCTGGAAGATTCTGGAGGGACTGGTCCCTAATATGCACACAGCAATCACTCCATACGAAAGCAGAAGACTTGGCAGGCGATGCAACATACCCTCAGTGAAAAGTAGGGGCGCCACTGGTACACTAAGAGAAAACACAATAAGTGTCCGGGGCCCAAGACTGTTCAACAGCCTCCCACCTGCAATTACGGGAAGACCCCTGGTTGTCTTCAAGAGGGAGCTGGACAGATACCTGAAGACGATGCCGGATCAGCCGGGCTGTGGTTCGTACGTTGGATTGCGTGCGGCCAGCATTAACAGCCTCGTTGATCAGGCCCCGATCCACCGGGAGGCCTGGTCGTGGACCGGGCAGCGGGAGCGCTGATCCCTGGAATGCCCCTCCAGGTAGACTCCAGGCAGGTAGGCTGTGGTGCTAGCACCAACAACTTGACTAATCAAACCATCAAACAGGAAGGCCTAGCCTGGGCCCAGACCACGAGAATGATTACCCGCGGAATCATCAGCTGACAGGTATTCAAATCAATATCAACAATGCACTTAGTGAAATTTACACTGGATATCCATCAATGATGTAAATCCTGAATATCCACGAGAGACAGGAACACAGTATACTTATTAATCCTATCACTCAGACACAAACTTACTTTCTCAACAACCTTCCTACCATCACTCTCTTAAAAGTGAAAACTGGTTACTTGTATCCAGAAACATGATGTAACCGAGTATACAATCCTAGTATAAAACACTAGTATACATCACTAGTATGCAACACCAATATGCAACACTAGTATACAAAACTAGTGTACAACACTAGTATATATCACTAGTATGCAACACTAGTACATAACACTAGTATGCAACACTAGTATATAACACTAGTATATAACACTAGTATACAACACTAGTATATAACACTAGTATACAACATTATTAAACAACCCTAGCATACAACGCTAGTATACAATCCTAGTTCACAATCCTAATATACAAAGCTAGTACATAACAACAGTATACAACACTAGTATACTACTCTGAAATAAGCCTTTTAGAATACAAACATATATCTGAAGCGGCACACTTGAGCGAATGGAAAGACCATACAAAATCATACAAGGATAAAGCAACGTAAAAACTCACCCAATGTAAAACAAACAAGGATAAAGCAACGTAAAAACTCAACCAATGTAAAACAAACAAGGATAAAGCAACGTTAAAACTCAACCAATGTAAAACAAACAAGGATAAAGCAACGTTAAAACTCAACCAATGTAAAACAAACAAGGATAAAGCAACGTAAAAACTCAACCAATGTAAAACAAACAAGGATAAAGCAACGTTAAAACTCAACCAATGTAAAACAAACAAGGATAAAGCAACGTTAAAACTCAACCAATGTAAAATAAACAAGGATAAAACAACGTAAAAACTCAACCAATGTAAAACAATCAAGGATAAAGCAACGTAAAACTCAACCAATTTAAAACAATCAATGATAGAGCAATGTAAAAAAACTCAACCAATGTAAAACAAACAAGGATACAGCAATGTAAAACAATAAGGATAAAGGAATGTCAGGAGTGAAACACCAGAGCAGCAGCAGCAGCAGCAGCAGCAACACACAATACCAGCATCAAGCAACACTGGATACTAGCATGATGTAAGTGCAACAACAACACAAACTTGCAAATAAGGCGGCACACACAAATAGAAGGAAAGAGAACCATCATGTGAAGCAACTTAATAAAACACGGTTAAAGCAAGGTAAGATAAGAGTGGAACACTACATCAGACCAGAGACAACACCAGCAACACTGTACTATACTAGCAAGGTAAGAGTAGAACACTACACAGACCAGAGACAACACCAGCAACACTGTACTATACTAGCAAGGTAAGAGTAGAACACTACACAGACCAGAGACAACACCAGCAACACTGTACTATACTAGCAAGGTAAGAGTAGAACACTACACAGACCAGAGACAACACCAGCAACACTACTATACTAGCAAGGTAACAGTGGAACACTACACAGACTCAAGTCTTGTTAACTGGTTTCCCCGAATCTCCTCATTAATGTTACCCTTCTCAAACTCCAACAGCACGTCAATTCAGAAAAGTCACTTGCTTCTACTTCAACAGTCTTACTGGATGTCTGCGCCCCTCGCACACATAACCTCCTTTACTCCCTCCCCCACCCTTTCCTCGTACGACCCCTACCCCGCCTTCCCTCCACTAAAGATTTACGCCCTCCAAGTCATTTTTTGTTCTATCCTTTCTAAATGCCCAAACTACCTCACCAACAACTATTCTACCCTCTGAATAATACTTTTAGGTAACCCCGCACTTCCTCCTGATTTCCAAGCTACGAATTCTCTGCATATTCACACCACGGCATCTCCACTGCCTCCAGCCTCCTCCTCGCTGCAACATTCGGTACTTACTCATATAAGAGGGTTGGTACCACCTTACTCTCATACATTCCCCATTTAGCTTCCAAGGATAACGTTCTTTATCTTCACAGATTCCTCAATACATCACTCACCGTTTCCCCTCATCAATTTTATGGTTCACCTCGTCTTTCATAAACCCATCTACTGACAAGTCCACTATCAAATATGTGAACACCTCCACTGCCTCCATACTCCCTAAAATTTTATATACAATCTCTAATTACCCAAATTTTTGTTACCCTTATTACCTTCTTTCCAAAGTTCATTTTTAATTTCCTTCTTTTAGACACCTTCCGAAATTCGTCCACTAACCTTTGCATCCTCTCTTCAGAATCTCCCAAAAGCACAGTGTTATCGGCAAAAAGCAACTCCCACTTTGCTTTAGATTCATCTTCTAATCACACACCTCTCCCCAATACCCGAACATTCGCTTCTCTTACAATCCCATCTGTAAATATATTAACAATAATGACATCACGCATCCCTGTCTAAGGCCTACTTTTACTGGAAAATAATCTCCCCCTCTCCTACATACGATAACCTGAGCCTCACTATCCTCATAAAAACTCTTAACTGCTTTCAGTAACCTACCTCCTATTCCACACACTGGCAATATATGCCACAATGCTCTCCTATTCACTATCATATATCTTTTCCAAGTCCGTGAATGCAGTGAAAACTTCAATATCCTTATCTAAATCTTGTTCACTTATATGCTTCAATATAAACTATTAAATAACATGGAAAAGCAAAATTAATTGTGCACTTAATTTAAGTCATTTACAAAATTTACCTGTCATATACCTTTGATATACTTTTGAAGAGTTTCGCGAGTTTCTCTACTCTCTGAGCCCAGCCATTGGCCAAACTCGTTTGGTGCTTGCCTGGTCAACCAGACCTAGATGATCTTTAAAAATTTAAAAGACAAAGAAGAAAAGTATATCAATCCTGCCAGACCGCAAAACATTTAAGAGGCCTCCGTTTTATACTCACAAGAAAGCGGCAATACCTCCCCAGGTGATGCTGGCTACCAACCTGTAAAGAAAAATTGAACCACGTCAGCCTAAATCACAGCAAACTTGCAAATATGTAAATACTATAACACGGTAACATGCAGATATGTTAATATATGTAGCTCTCCGCAGCTCAGGGGATGAATTAACATTACTTATAATGTTAATTCATCTCCTGTCGCTTCAAAGATGATTCTTGGTTCTACCATCTAACATGACTCACGACATCGTAATGACACGATTGAAAACCATACCATGGGCAGGCTTAGAATCCAGTGGCTAACGCGTCGGTCTGGAGTTTTATGAATCTCCGATCGAGGGTTCTAACCCCACCAGTTGTATGGTTTAACACGCAAAACTCTACTCGCACCTACAGTGCTATAACCAGATTATCACATTAGATGCATGACAAACATATAACAAGCGTAGAGATGCTAAAGAGGGAGACAAGACAATCAGGATGAATACCTGGCATGTGTACCCATAACGGGTTATGTCCCCTTGTGATACCTTTGTAGTGTTTCCAGGGTGTTCCTACTCCCGCAGCCCAGCCATGAGCCAGGCTTATCTGGTGCTTGCCTGATCAACTAGGCTGTTGTTACTGGCGCCCCGCTGGCTCACTAAAATTTAAAAATAGTGGTTTTACGAATATGGTCATGAAGCTAATGTGATGTCAGCATCTTGCACCAGAGCTTGCACTAAGGACTTCTTGGATATAAAAGTCACGGTGCCAAAATATATGTACACAGGTGACTGATTAAGAAGTTGCAGGGAAGAGATAGTTAATGTGAGAGACTTTCCATACAAATATTCAACTAATTTCCACTAAGACACATGTGCAACATCTGGGTATATTTACTCTCTAGACGTTTCTCCAACCAGTGGCTTTATCAGTGCAAAACAGAAGAATTTCAGTTCGACTCCCAGTGTTCCTTACACAAGACGCCACTTACCTCACACACTGTAATTCCTTCTTTCGCTTCATACAATTCTTTAATAATAATAATGATAATGATAAAATAAATAATACATAAAAATAATAACAAAAATCACTTATTTACAAAAGTGGACTTAGTGAGGGCAGAGGACAGGTAAATTTTTGTATTATTAATGGTTGCAATAATGATGGCGGCGCGTCCCGGCCAGACATCATAGGCCAAGACTCAGGTCAGTTGAAAAATACTGTTTAGACACAGCTGAGTTTGGACACATGTGCCACATCTGGTTATCTTTATTATAGACGTTTCGCCATCCAGTGGCTTTATCAATACAGATTCTTGGACATAATTGGAATCTGAATTGAGAAAGCCACTGGATGGCGAAACGTCTACAATAAAGATATCCAGATGATGAACATGTGTCTTAACCTTCATCTTGTCGGTATTGTATACCTGTCTTGCACAGCTGAGTTTACCTGGAGTTTTCCTGGAGAGGGTTTCGGAGGTCAACGCCCCCGCGGCCCGGTCTGAGACCAGGCCTCATGGTGGACCAGGGTCTGATCAACCAGGCTGTTACTGCTGGCCTCACGCAAGGTGACGTACGAACCACAGATGTGTGCTATGAAGCTGACTTTATGAGATGCTCCTCTGTAGATGTAATGCTGGTGTGTACCCACAGTATCTTTTATAATGGGTGAGGGAACCATCATGGTGGGTGAGGGAACCATCATGGTGAGTGAGGGAACCATCATGGTGGGTGAGGGAACCATCATGGTGAGTGAGGGAACCATCATGGTGGGTGAGGGAACCATCAGTTTGTGACAGAACCTACAAGGGGAAATAACCTGCTTGACTTAGTTATGGCAAACAATGAATCCCTTGTTAATAATTTAGAAATTTCAGAGGAACTGGGTGCTAGCGACCACAAATCAATTACATTTAGCATTGAATGGAAGTACGTTAGTAGCGATAACTCAGTAACAGTCCCAGATTTTCGCTTAGCAGATTACGATGGGCTTAGAGAACACTTATCATCTGTTGACTGGGGTAACGAAGAGAGCTATCAATATGACAGTTTTCTGAACACTATACATGCTGCTCAAAGAGCGTTTATCCCATATAAAGAAAATTAGATCAAATAGAAATGACCCAAAATGGATGAATAATAGGCTCAAATATCTACTAGGGCAAAAGAAAGGAATTTATAGGCGTATCAAAAGAGGTGAGGGTCATCTTATGAATCAGTATATTGACATTAAGAGGGACATTAAAAAAGGGGATAAGAAAAGCTAAAAGGGACTATGAAATTAAAGTTGCTAGGGATTCTAAAACTAACCCAAAAAGTTTTTTCCAGGTCTATAGAACAAAAGTTAGAGATAAGATAGGTCCCCTTAAAAATAACTATGGGCACCTTACTGACAAAGAGAATGAAATGTGCTTGATTTTAAATAATTATTTTCTCTCAGTTTTTACACAGGAAGACACTAACAATATTCCAGTAATTAATTTTTACAGTGGGCTAGAAGAAGATAAATTATGTAACATCACAGTCACTAGTGAGATGGTTGTGAGGCAGATAGACAGACTGAAGCAAAATAAGTCGCCAGGTCCTGATGAGGTTTTTTCAAGGGTTCTTAAGGAATGCAAAATGGAACTCTGTGAACCATTAACTAATATTTTTAATTTATCTCTTCAAACAGGTGTAGTGTCTGATATGTGGAAGATGGCTAATGTAACTCCTATTTTTAAAACAGGGGACAAGTCGTTACCGTCAAATTACCGCCCAATAAGCCTGACCTCAATTGTAGGCAAATTACTAGAGTCAATTATAGCTGAGATTATAAGAAGCCATCTCGATAAGCATAGCTTGATTAATGATACTCAGCATGGATTCACAAGAGGCCGGTCTTGTCTAACTAATTTATTAACTTTCTTCAGTAAAGCTTTTGAGGCTGTTGACCACAATAAAGAATTTGATATTATTTACTTAGATTTTAGTAAGGCTTTTGATAGAGTTCCGCACCATAGACTGTTAAAGAAAGTGGCAGCTCATGGCATTGGGGGAAAAGTGCTCTCGTGGATCGAGTCATGGCTCACTGACAGGAAGCAGAGAGTGTCCATAAATGGGGTTAAATCCGAGTGGGGATCTGTAACAAGTGGCGTTCCACAGGGATCAGTCTTGGGCCCGTTGTTGTTTATAATATATATCAATGATCTTGATGAGGGAATTACTAGTGATATGAGCAAATTCGCCGATGACACAAAGATAGGTAGGATAATTGATTCAAACGTAGATGTTAGGGAACTTCAGGAGGATTTAAACAAACTCTATTCTTGGTCAGAAAAGTGGCAGATGCAGTTCAATGTAGATAAATGCAAGGTTCTGAGGCTTGGGAGTGCCCATAACACTAGTACTTATAAATTAAATGATGTAGAACTTAGCCATACAGATTGCGAAAAGGACTTGGGGGTTATGGTGAGCAGCAACCTTAAACCAAGACAGCAATGCCTAAGCGTACGTAATAAGGCAAATAGATTACTGGGATTTATATCAAGAAGTGTAAGCAACAGAAGTCCAGAGGTCATACTGCAGCTTTATACATCATTAGTAAGGCCTCACCTAGATTATGCAGCTCAGTTCTGGTCTCCGTATTACAAAATGGACATAAATTCGTTAGAAAACATTCAGCGTAGGATGACTAAATTAATACATAGCATCAGAAATCTTCCTTATGAAGAAAGATTGAAGACTCTTAAGTTACATTCACTTGTTAGACGAAGAATGAGGGGAGACCTGATCGAAGTGTATAAGTGGAAGATAGGTATAAAATAAAGGGGATATTAATAAGGTCTTGAGGATGTCTCTCCAAGAGAGAACGCGCAGTAATGGATTTAAATTAGGTAAGTTTAGATTTAGAAAGGACAAAGGAAAGTATTGGTTTGGAAATAGGTGTAGTTGATGAGTGGAACAGTCTACCTAGTTGGGTTATTGAGGCTGGGACTTTGGGTAGTTTCAAATCTAGGTTGGATAAGTACATGAGTGGGAGGGGTTGGATTTGAGTGGGACTTTCACATCAGAGCTTATTTCTTGGGTGGCATTGAAAATTGGGTTGGGCAAATGTTTTGTTAGTGGGATGAATTGTAAAGGACCTGCCTAGTATGGGCCAGCAGGCCTCCTGCAGTGTTCCTCCTTTTCTTATGTTCTTATGTTCTTATGTGAATAATAGTGGATGAGTGAACCACATGGTGAGTGAACCAACATGGTGGGTGAGTGAACCATCATGCTGAGTGAATCATGGTGGGTGAGGGAACCATCATGGTGGGTGAGGGAACCACATGGTGAGTGAACCAACATGGTGGGTGAGTGAACCATCATGCTGAGTGAATCATGGTGGGTGAGGGAACCATCATGGTGGGTGAGTGAACCATCATGCTGAGTGAATCATAGTGGGTGAGTGAACCAACATGGTGGGTGAATCATAGTAGGTGAGTGAACCACATGGCGAGTGAACCAACATGATGGGTGAGTGAGCCATCATGCTGAGTGAATCATAGTGGGTGAGTGAACCAACATGGTGGGTGAGTGAAAAATCATGCTGAGTGAATCATGGTGGGTGTGGGAACCATCATGGTGGGTGTATCGTAGGGGTTCTTAAATGGAGATATCGAGGGTTGAAGGTAGACACACTTGTTGGATGGTAACATATATTGTCAGACTGTGATGATGAACGTGGAGCCCAGCCTCTGCCTGTCTTAGCCTGGATGTCTACGCCGACTGAGACCGGGGAAGAGGTACGAACGTGCACATGCGCATCCCGTGACGTCACACAATAGTCACAGGCCTAAAAGGGATCTCCTATCAAAAGCACATGGATGATACTATATGCTATGCTATATAACACAGGGATCAGCAACTATGCTGACAGGTGAACCATCATGGTGGGTGAGGGAACCACATGGTGAGTGAACCAACATGGTGGGTGAGGGAACCACATGGTGAGTGAGCATTCATGGTGGGTGAACCATCGTGGTAGGTGAGGGAACCACATGGTGAGTGAACCAACATGGTGGATGAGGGAACCACATGGTGAGTGAACCATCATGGTGGGTGAGGGAACCATCATGGTGGGTGAGGGAACCATCATGGTGGGTGAAACATCATGGTGGGTGAGGGAACCACATGGTGAGTGAAACATCATGGTGGGTGAGGGAACCATATGGTGAGTGAACCATCATGGTGGGTGAGTGAACCATCATGGTGGGTGAGTGAACCATCATGGTGGGTGAGTGAACCATCATGGTGGGTGAGGGAACCATCATGGTAGATGAACCAACATGGTGGGTGAGTGAACCATCATGGTGGTGGAGTGAACCATCATGGTGGGTGAGGGAACCATCATGGTGGGTGAGGGAACCACATGGTGAGTGAATCATCATGGTGTGTGAGTGAACCATCATGGTGGATGAACCAACATGGTAGGTGAGTGAACCATCATGGTGGGTGAGGGAACCATCATGGTGGGTGAGTGAACCATCATGATGGGTGAGGGAACCACATGGTGAATGAACCATCATGGTGGGTGAGTGAACCATCATGATGGGTGAGGGAACCACATGGTGAATGAACCATCATGGTGGGTGAGTGAACCATCATGGTGTGAGTGAACCATCATGGTGGATGAACCAACATGGTGAGTGAACCATCATGGTGGGTGAGTGAACCATCATGGTGGGTGAGAGAACCACATGGTGAGTGAACCATCATGGTTGGTGAGTGAACCATCATGCTGAGTGAATCATGGTGGGTGAGGGAACCACATGGTGAGTGAACCAACATGGTGGGTGAGGGAACCACATGGTGAGTGAACCATCATGGTGAGTGAACCATCTTGGTGGGTGATTGAACCAACATGGTGGATGAGGGAACCACATGGTGAGTGAACCATCATGGTGGGTGAGTGAACCATCATGGCGGGTGAACCATCATGGTGAGTGAACCATCATGGTGGGTGAACCATCAAGGTGGGTGAGGGAACCACATGGTGAGTGAACCAACATGGTGGGTGAGGGAACCACATGGTGAGTGAACCATCATGGTGGGTGAGGAAACCACATGGTGAGTGAACCATCGTGGTGGGTGAGGGAACCATCATGGTGAGTGAACAATCATGGTGGGTGAGGGAACCACATGGTGAGTGAAGTAACATGGTGGGTGAGGGAACCATATGGTGAGTGAACCATCATGGTGGGTGAGGGAACCATCATGGTGGGTGAACCATCATGGTGAGTGAACCATCATGGTGGGTGAGGGAACCATCATGGTGGGTGAGGGAACATGGCGAGTGAACCATCATGGTGTGTGAGGGAACATGGTGAGTGAACCATCATGGTGGTTAAGTGAACCACATGGTGAGTGAACCAACATGGTGGGTGAGGGAACCATCATGGTGGGTGAGTGAACCAACATGGTGGGTGAGGGAATCACATGGTGAGTGAACCATCATTGTGGGTGAGTGAACCATCATGGTGAGAACCATCATGGTAGGTGACTGAACCACATGGTGAATGAACCATCATGCTGAGTGAATCATGGTGGGTGAGTGAAACATGGTGGGTGAGGGAAATCATCATGGTGGGTGAGTGAACCATCATAGTGGGTGAGAGAACCATCATGGTGGGTGAGTGAACCATCATGATGGGTGAATCAACATGGTGGGTGAGGGAACCACACGGTGAGTGAACCATCATGGTGGGTGAGTGAACCATCATGGTGGGTGAGTGAACCATCATGGTGGGTGAGGGAACCATCATGGTGGGCGAGGGAACCATCATGGTGGGTGAGGGAACCATCATGGTGGGTGAGTGAACCATCATGGTGGGTGAGTGAATCAACATGGTGGGTGAGTGAACCATCATGGTGGGTGAGTGAATCAACATGGTGGGTGAGGGAACCATCATGGTGGGTGAGTGAACCATCATCGTGGGTGAGTGAGCCATCATGGTGGGTGAGTGAACCATCATGGTGGGTGAGTGAACCATCATCGTGGGTGAGTGAGCCATCATGGTGGGTGAGTGAACCAACATGGTAGGTGAGGGAACCATCATGGTAGGTGAGGGAACCATCATGGTGGGTGAGTGAACCAACATTGTGGGTGATGGAACCACATGGTGAGTGAACCATCACGGTGGGTGAACCATCATAGTTGGTGAGTGAACCAACATGGTGGGTGAGGGAACCATCTTGGTGGGTGAGTGAACCACATGGTGAGTGAACCATCATGGTGGGTGAGGGAACCACATGGTGAATGAACCATCATGGTGGATGAGTGAACCATCATGCTGAGTGAATCATGGTGGGTGATTGAACCATCATGATGGGTGAGTGAATCATGGTGGGTGAATGAACCATCATGGTGGGTGAGTGAATCATGGTGGGTGAGGGAACCATCATGGTGGGTGAGTGAACCATCATGGTGGGTGAGTGAACCATCATGGTGGGTGAGTGAACCACCATGGTGGGTGAGGGAACCATCATGGTGGGTGAGTGAACCAACATGGTGGGTGAGGGAGCCACATGGTGAGTGAACCATCATGGTGGGTGAGTGAACCATCATGGTGAGCGAACCATCATGGTGAGTGAACCATCATGGTGGGTGAGTGAACCACCATGGTGGGTGAGTGAACCACATGGTGAGTGAACCATCATGGTGGGTGAGTAAACCACCATGGTGGGTGAGTGAACCACATGGTGAGTGAACCATCATGGTGGGTGAGGGAACCACATGGTGAGTGAACCATCATGGTGGGTGAGTGAACCATCATGCTGAGAGAATCATGGTGGGTGAGTGAACCATCATGCTGAGAGAATCATGGTGGGTGAGTGAACCATCATGCTGAGAGAATCATGGTGGGTGAGTGAACCATCATGCTGAGTGAATCATGGTGGGTGAGTGAACCAACATGCTGAGTGAATCACGGTGGGTGAGTGAACCATCATGCTGAGTGAATCATGGTAGGTGAGTGAACCATCATGGTGGGTGAGTGAACCTTCATGGTGGGTGAATGAACTATCATGACGGATGAGTGAACCATCATGGTGAGCGAGTGAACCACATGGTGAGTGACTGAATCATGGTGAGTGAACCTCATGGTGAACCATCGTGGTGGGTGAACTACCACGATGGATGAGTGAACCACCATGGTGAATGAACCACATGGCGAGAGAACCATCATGGTGGGTGAGTGAACCATCATGGTGAGTGAATCATGGTGGGTGAGTGAACCACATGAGTGACCCCTCATGGTGGGAGTGACCATGGTGGGTGACCATGGTGAGAGATCATGGTGAGTGGATGACCAAGGTGAGTGACCATGATGAGTGAGCCATTATGTGAGTGACCATGGTAGGTGAGCCATCATGGTAGGCGAGTGACCATCGAGGGTGAGGGAGAGGGTGACCATCGAGGGTGAGGGAGAGGGTGACCATCGAGGGTGAGGGAGAGGGTGACCATCGAGGGTGAGGGAGAGGGTGACCATCGAGGGTGAGGGAGAGGGTAACCATCGAGGGTGAGGGAGTGGGTGACCACCGAGGGTGAGAGTGACCATCGAGGGTGAGGGAGTAACCATCGAGGGTGAGGGAGTAACCATCGAGGATGAGGGAGTAACCATCGAGGGTGAGGCAGAGAGTAACCATCGAGGGTGAGGGTAACCATCGAGGGTGAGGGAGGGAGTAACCATCGAGGGTGAGGGAGGGAGTAACCATCGAGAGTGACGGAGAGAGTAACCATCGAGGGTGAGGGAGAGGATAACCATCGAGGGTGAGTGAGAGGGTAACCATCGAGGGTGAGGGAGAGGGTAACCATCGAGGGTGAGGGAGAGGGTAACCATCGAGGGTGAGAGGGTGACCATCGAGGGTGAGGGAGAGGGTAACCATCGAGGGTGAGGGAGAGAGTAACCATCGGGGGTGAGGGAGAGAGTAAGCATCGGGGGTGAGGGAGAGAGTAACCATCGGGGGTGAGGCAGAGAGTAACCATCGAGGGGGGAGGTAACCATCGAGGGTGAGGGAGTAACCATCGAGGGTGAGGGAGGGAGTAACCATCGAGAGTGACGGAGAGAGTAACCATCGAGGGTGAGGGAGAGGATAACCATCGAGGGTGAGTGAGAGGGTAACCATCGAGGGTGAGGGAGAGGGTAACCATCGAGGGTGAGGGAGAGGGTAACCATCGAGGGTGAGGGAGAGGGTAACCATCGAGGGTGAGGGAGAGGGTAACCATCGAGGGTGAGAGAGAGGGTAACCATCGAGGGTGAGAGGGTGACCATCGAGGGTGAGGGAGAGGGTAACCATCGAGGGTGAGGGAGAGAGTAAGCATCGGGGGTGAGGGAGAGAGTAAGCATCGGGGGTAAGGGAGAGAGTAAGCATCGGGGGTGAGGGAGAGAGTAAGCATCGAGGGTGAGGGAGACCATCGAGGGTGAGGGAGAGAGTAACCATCGAGGGTGAGGGTAACCATCGAGAGTGAGGGAGAGAGTAACCATCGAGGGTGAGGGAGAGGCTAACCATCGAGGGTGAGGGAGAGGGTAACCATCGAGGGTGAGGAAGAGGGTAATCATCTAGGGTGAGGGTAACCATCGAGGGTGAGGGAGACTATCGAGGGCGAGGAAGAGTAACCATCGAGGGTGAGGGAGAGGGTAACCATCGAGGGTGAGGGAGAGGGTGACCATCGAGGGTGAGGGAGTAATCATCCAGGGTGAGGGAGAGGGTGACCATCGAGGGTGAGGGAGAGAGTAACCATCGAGGGTGAGGGAGAGGGTAACCATCGAGGGTGAGAGAGTAACCATCGAGGATGAGGGAGAGAGTAACCATCGAGGGTGAGGGAGAGGGTAACCATTGAGGGTGAGGGAGAGGGTAACCATCGAGGGTGAGGGAGAGGGTGACCATCGAGGGTGAGGGAGTAATCATCCAGGGTGAGGGAGAGGGTGACCATCGAGGGTGAGGGAGAGAGTAATCATTGAGGGTGAGGGAGAGAGTAACCATCGAGGGTGAGGGAGAGGTTAACAATCGAGGGTGAGGGAGAGGTTAACAATCGAGGGTGAGGGAGGGGGTAACCATCGAGGGTGAGGGAGTAACCATCGAAGGTGAGGGAGAAGGTTACCATCGAAGGTGAGGGAAAAGGGTTTTCCCAAATCGAGGGTGAGGGAGAGGGTGACCATCGAGGGTGAGGGAGAAGGTTACCATCGAGGGTGAGGGAGAGGGTGACCATCGAGGGTGAGGGAGAGGGTGACCATCGAGGGTGAGGGAGAGGGTGACCATCGAGGGTGAGGGAGAGGGTGACCATCGAGGGTGAGGGAGAGGGTAACCATCGAGGGTGAGGGAGTGGGTGACCACCGAGGGTGAGAGTGACCATCGAGGGTGAGGGAGTAACCATCGAGGATGAGGGAGTAACCATCGAGGGTGAGGCAGAGAGTAACCATCGAGGGTGAGGGTAACCATCGAGGGTGAGGGTGGGAGTAACCATCGAGGGTGAGGGAGGGAGTAACCATCGAGAGTGACGGAGAGAGTAACCATCGAGGGTGAGGGAGAGGATAACCATCGAGGGTGAGTGAGAGGGTAACCATCGAGGGTGAGGGAGAGGGTAACCATCGAGGGTGAGGGAGAGGGTAACCATCGAGGGTGAGAGGGTGACCATCGAGGGTGAGGGAGAGGGTAACCATCGAGGGTGAGGGAGAGAGTAACCATCGGGGGTGAGGGAGAGAGTAAGCATCGGGGGTGAGGGAGAGAGTAACCATCGGGGGTGAGGCAGAGAGTAACCATCGAGGGTGAGGGTAACCATCGAGGGTGAGGGAGTAACCATCGAGGGTGAGGGAGGGAGTAACCATCGAGAGTGACGGAGAGAGTAACCATCGAGGGTGAGGGAGAGGATAACCATCGAGGGTGAGTGAGAGGGTAACCATCGAGGGTGAGGGAGAGGGTAACCATCGAGGGTGAGGGAGAGGGTAACCATCGAGGGTGAGGGAGAGGGTAACCATCGAGGGTGAGGGAGAGGGTAACCATCGAGGGTGAGAGAGAGGGTAACCATCGAGGGTGAGAGGGTG
>NC_069495.1:17948043-17973043 GCF_026875155.1 Cherax quadricarinatus | reverse complement strand
GTAGTAGTCCTCCTGTTTTGAGTCCTCAGGTCAAGAAGGGAAACTGGTCAGTGGCTGGACAGCAGGGAACAAAGTTGACGATCAAGAAGACGAATGGAAAGGTAGAAACGATGAAGAAAAAAGAGACTACTGAGGAAACTGTTGTGGAAACATCTAATACACTCTCAGTGCTACCCGACGAATGTGAGTCGACTACTGGGAACATCACGACGAACGACACCAAGGAAGGTAAGAATATTGTTGTTGTTGGGGATAGCCAAGTTAGGTATATGGATAGGGCGTTCTGCTTGAAGGACAGGAGTAGGAGATAGAGGGTTTGCTTTCCTGGGGCTGGGATGAAGGATATTGTTAGCTGTCTGGATGACATCATGAGAGGTAATGGGAGCAATCCTATTATGTCTCAGCGCTGGAGGCAACGATGTTGGCAGACGTAGAAGTGAAGACCTGATTAGCAGGTATTGGTCAGCAATAGAAATAATTAGGAGGAAGGGTGGGAACCCTGTCATATGTGGTATTTTGCCAAGGAGAGGAGTTGGAAATGAATGGTTGTCCAGGGCAATTGGTGTCCATTGCTGGCTGGACAAATACTGTAAGAAAAATGCAGTAACATTCATTGACAACTGGGACCTCTTCTATGGCAGAAATGACATGTATGCCAGGGATGGGGTTCACTTATCTAGATCTGGAGTGGGGGCACTGGCAACTGCAGTGGAGGGAGATGTTAGGACTTTAAACTAGGAATAGTTAGTGGTATGGGTTTTGGCAGGAAAACAGTGAAGTCCCAGTGTAGTAATATTATGAGTTCTAGGGGAACTAGTAATAAGCAGAACGAGGTAGATATTGAAAAGCCAGTGACACTAGGTGATAAGGACAGTAATAGGTTTAGTAGAAAAACAGAAATGAGCAGGAAGGGTAAAGGGAAAGGAGAGTCTTTCAATGACAGGTACCTTCTATGACAGGTACCATTCTCTGACTCACGTTCCCCTTAGCTTTTGCGTTAAGACATGGCCCAGTTCTACACTCCTCTCTAGCGCTAAACGTCGCATGTCCCTTCCTCCCCGTTCACCCCACCGGAGTCCCAACAGAAGAGCCTGAATTTCTCTTCTCAATATCTGTCCCACGATCGCCTTCGCTGCTGGGTTAAGCCCTGGCTCTATTTCTACAACTAAGAACACTCCTCTCCAGCACTATTCTTCGTCTGTCCCGTCTTCCCGCTCATCCATTTGGGATCTTACTGAACTTTCGTTCGTTCGTTCGTTAACCAGGTAGATCTGTTTGTGACTTGATAAAGCCCACTGTGTGGGCGAAACGTTGGCAATAAAGGACCACATTATACTGCAATATGTGTTTATATTTCCAAGTTACAAAGGTATTTGGATAGGCTACAAACCTTGACTGATAAATGGCTTCTAGGCTTTAACCCCTCCAAGTGCAAGGTTACGAAGCCTGGGGATGGACACTGAAGACCCCAAACGGAATACAGGCTCGGGGGGAAGGAGGGGGAGGAGGATGGACGAGGACTGAAAACCTCACTCAAGGAGGACTTTGGGGTGAGTATCATACCGAGCATACCCCCTGAGGCGCATATCAACCAAATCACTAATGCAGCAAATGCGCGCCTGGTAAATCTAAGAATAGCGTTTCGACATTTATGTAAGGAGTCATTCACGACACTGTCCACTGTGTACGTCAGGCCAATATTGCAGTATGCAGCACTAGTATAGAACCCACACCTAGTCAAGCACATCAAGAAACTGGAGAAAGTTCAGAGGTTTGCAGGGAGACTAGTCCCGGAGCGAAGGGGTATGTCTCATGAGGAGAGGTTAAAAGAATTCAACCTGATGACATTGGAGGACAGAAGGATTAAGGATATGATAACGATGTACAAAATACTGAGAGGAACTGACAATAATGTTGGTAGAATTACCGACAATATGTAAAGTAAAAGGACACAAGTGCAACTAATGTGACATTTTATTGTGGCAACGTTTCGCTCTCCAGGAGCTTTGTCAAGCCGATACCAAATGTCACATTAGTTGCACTTGTGTCCTTTTACTTTACATACAGGAACTGACAAGGTGAACTGAGACAATATTTCTGATATGTGAAATAGGAATAAGAGGGCACAACTGGAAGCTAAAAACCAAGATGAGCCAGAGGAATGTTATGAAGTATTTTTTTCAGCCTTAGAGATGTCAGGAAGTGGAATAATCTGGGGAGTGAAGTGGTTGAGGCAGGATCCATATATAACTTTAAGAAGAGGTTCGATAAAGCTCTTGGAGTAGGGAGAGCGGATCTAGTAGCGCTCAGCAAAGAAGAGGGGCCGGGAGCTATGTCTCGACCTCTGCAACCACAAATAGGTGAGTACACACACACACACACACACACACACAACACACACACACACACACACACACACACACACAAACACACACACACACAAACACACACACACACACACACACACACACACACACACACACACACACACACACACACACACAGCAGGATGGTAGTAATGTTTCCAGGAATTGCTATCTTGTTACATAAGCGTGGAACGTTCTATACTCTGGCAGGACTGTGGAAAAAGACACTTAAGTACAGTTCAGGACATTCATTAAAGGAAACATTTCGCCACGAAGAAGCCACTCGTGGCGAAACGTTTCCTTTAATAAATGTCCTGAACTGTACATAAGTGTCTTTTTCCACATCTTGTCGGTATCACCATACCATCTCCTCTGGCAGGACTGTAAGAATGTACATGTTTTTTGTGTGTGTGTTTGTGTCTGGTGAATATGTAAGATGGCAGAGGTCTTGTGCTTGCCTTCTCATATTTAGCACACAATTATCCTTGGTTTCCTGAAGATTTAGTTTTTGAAACCGAAGTGGCTGGTTTATTGTCCTGTAGCTTCATCGCTAGAGCACTCAGCTCACACACTGAGGTCCGAAGGGGGTCGATCCCTGGTACGGCTGGAAGCATTAGGACATGTTTCCTTAAGACACTTGTTGACCCTGTCACCCATCAGTAAAATGGGTACCTGGGTGTTAGTAAACTGGTATAGGTCGCATCCTTGGACAAAATTGACCAAAATGCTCTGCGTAACAAGGGGGCTTTCTATATAGTATGTCACTGATGTCAGCTATTGTCCATCTTGTGGAGGGTAGCGCAAGAATATGCCAATTGTCGATATATGGATTTATATCTACAACTGGCATGTGACTTAAAAGCAAAGTCAGGATATTTGGGAAACATGTCTGGTATCTTATTTTTATTAATATGACAGACTGACATGTCTCATGTCTTGAAGAGGAAACTGGATTTGCATCTTCACCAGGTGCCAGATCAACAAGGCTGTGATGGATATGTGGGTCAGAGTGCCCCTAACAGCAACAACCTGGTTGACCATGCAAGTACCAGACGAGCCTGGCTCTAGGCCGGGCTCTAGGAGTAGAAAAACTCTGGGAACTCATCAAAGGTATATACATGTTATTATATTATCTCTATATTCCTCAATAATTCACTGGTCAATAATCAAAATGCTTCCGAGACCAAAGAATCAATTTCCAACTAATTTTAGGTCACTGATAATGAATATGATGGTTAAAATTGTTTGTTAACTCTACTTTTCAATATACACCTACGTGTCACAACAGGTTCCAACAGTGTGTTTCTTACCACACTCACAGTCTGACTGACTATTATTGTTCCAGCAGTCACAGAAGCTGGTTGTTTCTTACCACACTCACAATCTGACTGACCATCATTATTGTTCCAGCAGTCACAGAAGCTGGTTGTTTCTTACCACACTCACAGTCTGACTGACCATCATCATTGTTCCAGCAGTCACAGAAGCTGGTTGTTTCTTACCACACTCACAGTCTGACTGACTATTATTTTTCCAGCAGTCACAGAAGCTGGTTGTTTCTTACCACACTCACAGTCTGACTATTATTGTTCCAGCAGTCACAGAAGCTGGTTGTTTCTTACCACACTCACAGTCTGACTGACCATCATTGTTCCAGCAGTCACAGAAGCTCGTTGTTTCTTACCACACTCACAGTCTGACTGACCATCATTGTTCCAGCAGTCACAGAAGGTGGTTGTGTTGTGCAAGTTTATATTCTGAGGTGACAGGTCTGTGATTTTCTTAATCAAACACTTTTTAAACTTATAATAAATATTCACTGAGCAAGTTATTGATATGCATGTGAGTCATATTACATTAATTTTATTTTCCTACTGAATGATAAAAATACTTTTTGCTCAGCTTTTCCTGCTCTGTTTTATAAGGGGAAAAATTTAAATAAATTTTATCTTTTTAATTTGGGTTGGTTTTTTTTTTTTTCAGATGCCTCGTCCCTTGGGGAATCGGGCAGAAATCTTTTTGTTTTTAAAAAAATTTTCCTGGTGAGGGGGACCTTTGATTTTAGAACCCTTTAAAAATGAAAAAGTTAGAGGGGCATATCACCTATTTTTTGGATGAAAAGATTGTGCCCGGATAAGAACGGGGCCCTTATATTTGCTGCAACAATTGTGCTCCTAACCAACAAGGGTTTGGAACAGGAAAAGAAAAGGAAAATTCCCCTTTGAAGAATTGGGGGAAAACCCTTCATAAAGGCCCTTAAAAGTTTCAGGGTTTTAAAACCATGTCATTTAAAAATTTCCATTTTTTGGAAATCAAATTTGACTTTTCCCCCCACGGGAACTGGGGGCAGTTAGTGACAAAACATGGTAAAAGGTTTCACAAAAAATTTTCCCAACCAGGGAAAAAGGGTTTAACCGGGGCAAATGGGGGCACAAGGTTTTCAGAATTTTGCTGGACATTGCAAAAAAATGTTTTTTCACCCCAAATAAAATATTTAAAAGCAAAAAAAGAGAAGGTGCGGTTTAGGGGTTTAAAACATACTGACCCCATTTTTGTCCCTTTAAAATAAAAAATCAAATTTTTGATGTCTGTATCTTTAAACCTAAAAACCAAAAAGCTTTTTTTAAAGTGATTATTTTGGATTCACGAAAAATTAAAAATTTACAAAATTTTTAATTTATATCATTTTAAAAAGCAAAAAAACTTTTAAAAATTTTTTTCCGGGTGTAATGTTCAAAAAAGGGTGCATTTTTTCAAAGTAAAACCCTATATAATACATATTTTTTTATAAAAATAAAATTATATTTTAAAAATTATATATATATATATATATAAATATGTATGTGTATGTGTTTGTGTGGGGTGTGAGAGAGAGAGAGAGAGGGGAGAAAAAGAAGAGGGGGAAAAGAAGAGAGAGAAAAGAGAGAGAGGGGAAGAGAAAAGGGGAGAGAGAGAGAGAGAGAGAGAGAGAGAGGGGAAAAGGAGAGAGAGAGGGGGAAGAGAGGGGAGGGGAGAGAGAGGGGAGAGAAGAGAGAGAGGGGGAGAGGGGAAGGGGAAGAGAGAGAGAGAGAGAAAAGAGGAGAAGAGAGAAAAGGGAGAGAGAAAAGAGAGGAAGAGAGGAGTTCCTTTTTTTTTAAATTTGCTTTAAATAATAATTCTGTTCCATTTACCTGAGAAAACGTCACAGGCAATTTTTGGGGAAGGAAATTACGACATTTAAAAAAAGGGTTTTGGGACAGGTCCCTTACAAGATTTACCAAATTATATAAAAACCCAAAAGGGTTTACAGAGCGATCAGCTTTTTTTTCCCGAGGGTCAGTTTTTGCGATTTTTCAGAGGTTAAATACTGAAGGTAATATGTAATATGGGAAGATGAACCCTTTAAGGGCACATTCGCAACAAATTGGGTAAAACCCTTTTTTAACGAAAAGTTCACCTCACAAAAGGCTGGTACAGTCGAATTAAAAAAATGAATTTCAACACTGGAAAAAGTTTAGTTAAGTTTTTTTAATATCTTTTTTATGCACACCATAACCCTCCTGTCCGGGGGTAGTCAAAAGATTACCAAAGGGGACTTAAAATTTGGGCCAGGGGGCTGGACCCCCAAAATTATGATAGTTTAAAAAAAATTACAAAGGTTAAAGAAATCCAGGGGGTTTTGGTCACAATAATTTGGGAAGTTACAAAGGTAATGAATCAGCCTCCCCTCCTATACATGGTTACAGTCCCCTGAAAAAATTTTCAAAATAAAAAAAACCAAGATACGTCCAAACCTGGTCCCCAATTGTAAATTAGGTATTTAAAAAAATATTTAAATGGGGGCATAAACCACACGGAAACGCGCGGGGGGGGCGGGACACCCACACACACACACACACACACACCACCCCACACAAAACACACACACCACGAGGGGGCACGCAGGGGAAAAATTTTAAAACGAGCAAAAATATTGATTCCCCAAGCAAAGCACACCCACACACACCCACACACAACACACCCCCCCACACACCCCACCCACACAAATGGTAATGCATTATTTAAAAGCTAGCAAAGTTTAGAGTATTTCCCCCAAAATGGTCTTTAAAAATACCACCCGTGCATAAAATTCTTTGCCATTTCCCTTTAAAAATTTCTATGAGTTCTTTCTAAATTCATTTTTTTGATCCATCCCGTCAAATGATCAAATTTTACAATTTGTAAAACTGGCAAAGTTTTTCAATTTCCCTTTGGCCCACATCTGGTGGTGGGGATTTAACCGCCAAAGATACTTTGTAACCCCGCCGGGGCCGGGCAGTAGTGACAACCAAGAGTCCCGCTTATTTGTTGGATCACCAAAAAGACTGTGGCTCCCCTGCCCTGATGTTTAAAAAAAGATTGATGGAATTTACTTTTGTCAATCTCCCTAAGTTTAACAATAAAGTTCATTTAAGTTCTTTTTTGTAATTTTTAATTTTCAAACCTTTTAACTGAACCCCGCCAAGATTGTAATCTACTCCCTCTTTGAAAGCATGCAGCTTAGCCAAAATTTTTCAGTTCAATTTATGGGGATCTGAAGACCAATGTAAAAAAGGGAAAAACCCCAAACTGTGCACCTGGGCTCCACGTCCACAATCTTTTTTATACCCATGTCTGGGTTCTTCCCCCAACAGCACAAAAAATTTTTACTTAATGAGTTGAGAGCATTTATGGTTGGCAGGAATCAGTTACAATTTTAAAATGTCAAAACCCTTTGATACATGGACGCTTTTTAGTGCAAGGGGGTATGGCCAACCCTTTGTTTGAAGGGTAAGGCCAGTTATTGATGCGTGCTCCCAAATTTTTTTATGAGAGCCATCACTCCCGTAAGACAACGCAGCACTACCCGGGTGCCAAAATGGACTGGTGAACAAAAACCTTAACTAAATAATTTGTTTAAAGAGTGTTTTTGTGTGACTAAGTTAAACAATACAGCTTTTAAAGGGATCAAGTTTGGCTTTAAAAACGAAGCTTTGGGTTTTGGGTTTTTAAAAAAGAGTTTTTTGGGGGGGAAAAGGAGGGAAGGTAGTTTTTGGGGAAATTGGGGGGGAAAAAAAAATAAATTTTTCATTTTTGTGGAAAATTTTGGGGTCACGTTCCCTTTTTAGATATCCCAAAAACTAGGTACAAGCAGGATTTAAAACCCGAGAAGGGTTTTTTTTTGGGATTCCCAAAAGAGGAAAATCCCGTGGGCTAAAACACCAAAGGGGGTTTAAAAAAAAAAACATCCAAAACTGCTTTTATAGAAAACCCCGGAAAACTTTCTACAACAAAATGGGAACATAAAAAATCCGGGTGAAAGGTACTGCCCTTGTTTCTGGCCCAAAGTAGCCCCAAACTGTAAGGCTGGAGGTGAAGTCCTGGTGTCAGTAAATGTAGGGTGTTTGTGCTGTCCTGGGGACAGTAATTGGGGGGAAAAACTGGGGTGCTGTCCTGGGGGACAGAAATGGTGAAGTGGGGGAAAAATACTGTTCCTGGGAACGTAATGGTGAAGCTGGAAGGGGGCTGTCCTGGGAGACAGAAATTGGGGGAAGCTGGAGATACTGTCCTGGTAACAGTAATGGGAAGGGTTTGGGGTTTTGTCCTAAAAAAAAAAAAAAAAAAAGGGAAAATTTTAAACCCGGGAAAGGGAAAACTTTTTAAATGACCTCTTTGAGGACAGGAGCCATAGGGAGGGGAAAAAAGTGTAGTAAAGTAAGATAAAAACCAATATTGCAAACCAGAAATACCGCAGGAAAAAGCAAACAAGAGGACTCCCAATTTGCAATTTGTGAGGTTAAAATTTTCCAAAAACAACTGGGGGGAAACCCCATTTTTTTGGGTGCTAAGGGGGATGGGAAATAAGACAGGGAAACAGCACCAACAGGAATACAGTCACGAAACCCAAAGGCAAACGGAAACCAAGCCTGTGCAATACTAGCATTGGTATCGCTGCAGGGGAAAAAATCTGGAAAAACAATGGGACATGCAACTAGCCCACCCTAAAAAATGTATGCCCATATGAAAAAAGGAAAATAAAAAATCCCTTCCTGAAGCTTTTTCCCCCCGAAATGTGTCCCTCTTCAGTACAGGAAAGACTGTGCATAACTTAAATTGCCGGGATACCATCAAAAGGGGGGACAAAAAATAAAAAACATCCAGGCCAGGGGGAAAACCGGGGTAGCCCCAGCCACTAAGAGGGAGAGGTTTTTTGTGCAAAAAAAAAAAAATGGCAGGAAATGGCGAAATCGTACACCAAATCCAGTCATTCCTGGAGTGGAACCCAGTCGATGCCCCCTCCAAACCAAAACAGATACAAAACAAATGCCGGAAAAAAAAATCCCCCCCAGTACCAACAATACCACCGCGATAACTTTCTTTTTGAAAATAAAAGGGTCAAAACCCAGCAATAAACAAAAAAAAATACTTTATCCGTGGACTGTTTGCAGAGGCAAAGGAATGTTTGGGGCTTTCACTGAGACCCACATAAAGGTCATTGGACAACGAAATATGGATCCCGGGTTTACAACCTATACAGAGTGACGAGTAACGGGAAAAGGGGGGGGGGTTTCCTGTACTTGCAGATCACTTGTTTGCACAAACTGTTAATGCCTAAAAATGACGTAGTGGAGTTTTGCAGAAAAGGTGAAAACCAAAACCAGTCATTGTGGTAGTCTAAAAAGCCCCCGGGTGCAACATCCCAGCAATTCCGGGAACACTGTTAAAATTACCCTGCTGAAAATCTTCCAGCCCCTGCCCCCAAACATCTTGGGCTCCTGGGGGATTTAAATTTAAAGGCACCAAAAATGGGGAATATAGCAAATAATATTTTTGCAGTAAAACCCCAGGAGGCGCTTGTAAAAAACTCACACTCACACGAGCTTTTAAATCTCTGCACAAAATTAAATTTAAAAAACGCAAAATATAGAGCCTACTAGCTGGAGAATAACACGACCTCATCTTCCTAAAAATGATGTTGATAAAAAATGTCACTATCAAAAACAATATACTCAGTCACAAATAATTGAGGTTCAGACATGTATGCGTGGAGCCTCGACCAAAAAATGAGATAGTCACGAGGGAGCATTCCCAAAATTTAACTTCAATAAAAAAAAAACTTAAAGGGGACCAAGTAAACCAAGCCAAACCCGTTTTAAAGTGGGAATAAAAATAGCAACACGCCCCAAAATTATGCCTAGAACAGTTTAAACCCCCGGTGGCACTGATTATGCAAAAAGGGGTTATTCCTCTAAGAAAAAGGGGGAGTAGTGTAAAATAGAAAGGACAGGCGCTCCTTTACGGGCGACGGAAAAGAATAACGAGCGGTAAAAGAGGTCAATATATCAGAAAAGCGCGGGAGCACTGGGAGAGAAATAGCAAGCATCGAATTAAGCTAAAAGAATCCTTTTGGGGTCAGGAAACCGGGGAAAACTAAAAGCCATAAATGGAAATCGAAAGAAACCCAAAGATTTTTCTCCTATGCCAAATCAAAACGAAACAACGTCCAGTATTGGGCCCCACTTTAAAAAAGATGGTCCTACACAGATGACGCAGGGAAAAGAGTGAGTATCAAATCCCAATAGACTCGTTTTAGCAAACCCCCTAACCAGATGAGAGTCAAGTCAAAATGAATTTTTTTTTGAGAGAGCCACAAAATTTTTATTAAACACAAACCTATCCGATGTTATCCTGACGCCCAAAAGCTTCGAACAGGCGATAAATGACATGCCCCTGCACTCTGCCCCAGGGCCAGACTCATGGAACTTGTGTTCATCAAGAACTGCAAGAAGCCCTTCACGAGCCTTTTCCCTCCTATGGAGAGGGAGCATGGACACGGGGGGGCGTCCCTCAGTTATAAAAAAAAGACATAGCCCCCCTCCACAAAGGGGGCAGTAAAGCAACAGAAAGAACTACGACCATGCACTAACATCCCATATCATAAAAATCTTTGAAAGGGGCTAAGAACAAGATCACCACCCATCTAGAAACCCATCAGTTAAACAACCCAGGGAACATGGGTTAGACAGGGCGCTCCCGTCTGTCTAAAAATACTGGATCACTACACAAGGTCCTAAATGCACTAGAAGACAAAAAGAATGCAGAGTAATTATAAGACTTTTCAAAGCCTTTGAAAGTGTGCCATGGCGTAATAGCCACAAAATGCGCGTAAAGGAATAACAGGAAAAGTTGGTCGATGGATCTTAATTTTCCCCATAAAAGAACAGAGAGTAGTCGTCAACGGTAAAAATCCCAGGAACTACGGTGAAAAGCTCTGTTCCCCAAGGCACAGTACTAGCTCCCATCTTGTTTCCCCCATCCTCTATCCCACATAGACAAGGATGTCAGCCACAGCACCCTGTCTTCCTTTCAGATGACACCCGAAACTGCATGACAGTGTCTTCCATTGCAGACACGCAGGCTCCCGGCGGAATCAACCAATCTTTCATGGGGTGCAGAAAACAAAATGAAGTTCAAAGATGAGAAATTTCAATTACTCAGATATGGTAAACAGAGGAAAAATTAAAAACTTCATCAAGACAAAACAAATTTGGCCCCAAAAAAGAGCGAAACACCAAAAGTCAAAACCTGGGGGGGATTTTTGTCGGAGGTCTACCTTTAAAGGGCCCTAAAATTGTTCAATCGATCTGCTAGAAAAATGACAGGATGGATAATGAGAACCTTTTAAAACAGGGAGGCCAAGCCCCTGATGACATTTCAGGTCACTTTGTTCTATCTAGGGTGGAATATTGCTGCACTCTAACGCACCTTTCAAGGCAGGTGAAATTTCCGACCTAGAAAATGTACAGAAACTTTAAGGCGCGCATAACGGAGATAAAAAACCCCCAATTTCGGGGGCGTTGAGGTTTCTAAACCGTATTCCCTGGAACCGGAGGGAGAGTACATGATTATATACACCGGGAAAAATCCTAGAGGGACTAGTAAAAAAACTTGCCCCGAAAATCACTCACAACAAAAGGCAAAAGACTTGGCAAAACGATGCACCACCCCCCCAATAAAACCCAGGGGTGTCACTAGACTTTAAAGGGAGACCATACAATAAGTTTTCGGGGGACCGGGGATTTCAACTGCCTTTCCCAGCAACAAAAGGGGGATTACCAACGCCCCTTGGAGTCTTCAAGCGGGAAATGGACAAGCACCTAAAGGAAATTTCCCTGATAAACCCGGGCTGTGGCCGTACTTTGGGTTTTGCGTGCGCCAGCGCAAACAGCCTGGTTGGGATCAGGGGGTTTGACCCAAACCGGGAGGCCGGGTCACAGCCCGGGCCGGGGGGGCTTTTGCCCCCGAAACTCTCCCAGGTAAACCCAGGAAATACCCCAGGGGAGCAGGGAAAAATGTCTCTTTTTTGTCTAATTTGACATAGATCATGTAGTGGTTCAGCAGAGGTGGGTTCCAGTTTTTTCGATCCTCGGGAAAGGGAAATGTTAACCGTGCTGGGGAAAATTTTAAAGGGGGGTTCTGTGCGGGGTTTTTTGAAGGGGTAATTTAAGCATATTGGGCCCCAATAAGGATTTTTTCTTTCAGTAACACGATCTCTAATGCTTGGAAAAATTAAGTTCTTTCCGCATATTTTGAATTTTTGGGAATTTTAAAGAGGGCCCCCTAGGGATCCTCATTGCTTCGTTTTGCATTTTTTTCCCGCCCTCCAAGCTTCCCGTCAGACACGAGTCAAGAGTTTGGGGGGCCCCAAAAATTTAACCCAAAACCTTTAAAAATAAGCAAAATACATCATTTTCACAAATTTTAAAATTTGCTCCATAACCCGGAATGAAAACCTGCCACAACTTTAAAATGCCCCTCAGCCTTTCTTTGTAAATTTGGGGACAAAGTCTCGTTACATCAGGCCAAGTAGTGGAACCTCAAAAACCGATACCCGTAAAACGGGTTACTTTTTTAGAAAAGACCAAACATGCAACTGGATCTGAAGAACTTTTTGCCCCCTGCCGGGAGGAAGCCGTTGAGTATCTTTTTTTTATCCCCCGAGATTTTTAAACCCCCGGTCCCGACACGGGCTAGTCATGTTAAGAAAGTTTTGGGTGTTGGATAATCCGGGGGTGTGAATCATTATGTCATAGCAAAACTAATTTAAATAATGATGGGGGTTTGGGTTAAAGGCCCTTTGGGATTAATAAGGCCCTTAATCAGAATACTGAAAAGGGTGGGGAATTTAAACAAAACTCCCGTGGGGTTCCTAATTCAAAATCTTTTGTTTTAAACTTCTTTTCCCCGGGAACAACACAGAGATTTTTTGGACAGGTAACCTTTAATCCAGCGGAGAAGCCATCCTAACACCATTCTCCCAAATTTTCACTAAGGGTTACATGTCGTTGCTAATCAAAGGGATTTATAAAGGGAATAATGTATGACTTTCTGTCAATGGAAGGTTTTTAAATATGCACACTCCTTCCATATAACCTAAACCGGGGAACAAAATTTCTTAATTCTCATAAACATTAAAATCATCCTTTAAATTTTTCACAACAAAAAAAAATATTCAAATTTTTTTATTGGGCTTCAAATGGGAATAAATGAGCTATTGGCCATTTTTAAAACAACTACAACAACACTATACTCAAAAACTTTTACTATATTCCCTCCATTTTTCGCAGACGAAACGATTTAGCAATAAAAAACCCAAGTGTCGCAAATGTTTATTTTCAGAGAGGAAATGCTTGAAATATCAGGGAAAGGGCAACCCCCAGGGGGGAGGGGTAAGAGGGGGGGGGGGGAGAGGAGGAAAAGAGAGAGAGAAAAGGGGAAAAGGAAAAGAAAGAAGAAGAGAAAAGATAGAGTAAGGGGTAAAAAGATAAAGTTAGTTTGATTAGATGTTTGATAATATAATTTGAAAAAAAGAAAGTAAGTTTTGATAAGATGTTATATAATAAGATAGTAAGATAGTAGAAGATTACAGAACCAAACCCCAAACGCCGACAATAGAGGTAAAGACGCAAAAGGCACATGGCGCTACACCTTGAGTATGTCACTTCCCCTTGGATTGCTTTCCCCTTTCCCCCGCTTCCCCACGATTTGTTGACAGACAGAAAACACAGCAAGAGTACTCGTCTTCGTCTGCCCCGGGGCCGGTATTAATTTTCTGTATTCAGCATCTTAAAACAAAAAGGGATTGGGTGATTTATGTTTTTTCAATCCCAACACTGGCTCACTTCGTGGCAGCGTAAAGCAACTTTCACAAAAAAAAGGGGCAGCAAAAAAGTACGTCTGGCTGTACCCTTCTAAAGGGAACATCATTTATCTGGGATCTTTTCATTCCAGATGGCCAGAGTCGGGATCATGTTCACACAGCACAATGACTTGATAAATAGAGTACTGACAAATAAAATCGCTGAGGTAGATAGCGCTCTTATTTTGTAAATAAGGTAGGAACACCTATTTGTATTCTCGTAAAAATAAAAAACTTTCTAATGAGCTATGTAACAGCTCGTGCGTGAAAATAAAGGAATCACTCAAAACCTTACCCATTAAAACCCTTGGTTTTAATATTGAGGGCAGGGGACTTGGAAAAAGAAATACAACAAGAAAGGTGCGAAGTTATTTTTTTCACTGGAGTGTAGGTTTGTTTTCGGGGGCATGGTACGAAGCAGTGGTGAGTGAACCTGAACAGGGGGGAGTGATCAAATGAAGCAGTGGTGAGTGACACACTGAAGCAGTGGTGATGGTAGGTAGCCTGGGGAGTTACACCTGTACTGCCTCTCTTAACCACTTAAATGCGTTGGCATACCCCGATACTCACCCGGATGACAAGTTACACAACCTAACCCCTAACGACACGATGGAGGCAATGTTCAGCCCCTGTATTTTTACACCGTTTTAAATGACAGACTAAGAGCGTGTTACCTCAGTATAATCAAAGAGCAGTCGTATGTGTATACATTACCAACACCAAGGTACCGCACACAAAACCACTACATGAAGTTTAAAACATGTGCAACAGTTGGGTATCTTTTGATGAAAAGTTGCACCCACACGGTTTTTCGTCAGATACAAAGAAGGGGGAGTAATGAAATAAAAATGTAATCAGTCCTCAACCTTGGAGAAAAAGTGACGGCGGGGCTGACACCTCAAAACTTTTTCTCCAAAGGGTGATGGGCTGTTCATCATTTTGTCTTTTTTATACTGCCTCTCTGTATCTGACTGAAGAAGTCTACCGGTAGGCGAAAAGTTTCAAAAATAAAGATCCAAACTGTTGCACATGTGTCTTTAATCTTTAACTTGTCGGTTTTTATATATTTTTAAAAGTATTAGATATCGCTTGAAAATACATATTTTCCCCGGGTATAAGGCCGCTTTTCCCCCCCAAAAAATTGGAAAAACACGTGGTCTTATAGCTCAAGTTTAGGGGCAAAGGGGAGGTTTGTGTTCGCTTTTGCAGTTTTTTTCTAAGTTCGTTAAAAAGATTGGAAACATTGTCTTTCTAAAATTTTAAATTTTTTCCCGGAAAAAAACGGTATTATTGCTAGGGGAACAGGGCCGAACACTTCCCACCTGGTCTAGATGCAGGGGGGCCTTCGGGTTTTGTGCCAAAGGGGCCCCCAGCAAGAAAAAGCCACCCATATTCATAAGGTCCCCGGGAAGCCCGATAAAGGCCTCCTTCAAATAAAAAAAAAATAAATCCCCACGGAATGGGGGCAAAATGACTAAGAGCCGCGTCAGCAAAATTTTCCATTATTTAATCAAGGGGAAACGCTAAACCGGAGGATTATCGCGCCCGGGGGGGATGTAGAAAAGGGATTCAGGCTTAATTGGGGAACTGGAACACAGATCCAGTTCCCCAAATCAGAGCCCCCCACCAAATCAAAGGGAAACCCTTTCCCTTTTTAAGGGGAGAAAATTTTTTCCCAAATTTTTCCCCGACAACTCCCCCCCCCCCCCCAGCAAAAGACGGACACGCCCCCTCACATGAAAGCGGAAATAAAAACCTTGCCAGTAAAAGCTTCACGGAGGGTTATAACCTCACAGCACTAAATTTTAAAAATAAATTTTTTTTACAAGAATGACAAGGTATCACACCCAACATAACATAAAGACTCATATATAGAAGTCGCTTGTTAAGCAAACATATCGAGTAAATAGGCAATTTGTCCCAGGGGGCGACCCAACCCGTCGATTAACATCCAGGACCCACTTTATGAAGGTAAAACACGGCGTAGGGTCTTTTGGAAACACATCCCAAGTTTCCACCCCCTACCGGGATCGTCCCCCAAACCCCAATGGCGGGTGCGCTAGCAATCGAGTACGTGACACATATTCCAAAATTTCACATCAAGTAGCAGCGTGCTGTACTGAATTTAAAAATCCCCAGCTTGGCAAGAAATTTTGTAAAAAAACTCCCAGGGGTTTTTAATAGGTGTCTTAATCAAATTGTTTTAATGATGAATTACTAGTTTGATGTTCTTAAGTTTATCGCTTGTTTGCATAGTTGTTGTGAGCAACAACTTGCCAAATAAACAATACGGTGGAGTAGAAAAAAATCTGGGAACTCATCAAAGGGTGTGGCTCGGTGGCCTGGTGGCTAAAGCTCCGGGTTCACACACGGGGGGGCCCGGGTTCGATTTCCCCCGGGGGGTGGGGAAAAAATTTTCGACCGTTTCCTTACACCCGTGTCCCGTTCACCTAACAGCAAATAGGTACCCGGGTGTTGTTTGGGATGTGGGTCGCTCCTGGGGGCAAAAAAATTTGGACCCCAAAGGAAATAAAACGTCCTCGTGACGCCTGACTTTTTGGGTTATCCTGGGTGGTAACCCTCGGGGTTAAAAAACCGAACGAAGTCTCTTTATTCAAAGAGGTATACTGAAGACGCAGTGAGTACACGGAGGTTAGGTAATACTTCTCCATTTATTATAGTAAGTGGAACATTTTTGACAGTTCCCTTCCCAGTCCCAGACCAGGCATTCATTTTGGGCGCCTCCCCGGGTTTCGGCTTTGGGGCATAAAGTGAAATCAAAATAGGCATCATGTCATTTTTTCATCACGAGAACAATTTAGCATCACTTTTCCCACAGTTTCACGAGGAGGTGGGGAAACAGGGCCCCCCAAAGTCCCCTTTGCTCTGTCTCCCCTCAAAAACACACATCTTGATTTTTCCCAAAAAAGGGGGGGAAAAGGAGGGGGAATCGCCCACATATGGGTGAGTACTCACGGGACTCGGTCATACCAGGGCTGGAGGGAAAAAAATTGACTTATCCAAAAATTTATATCATCGTAAAAATTATTTTATGATGATGATTATTATTATTATTTTAAGGAAAGGTTACGAAAATTGGACTGACCACGATAAAAGAAACAGGAGAGAGGCCTAAAAAGTACAAAATAGGGGGACGGCCGTTTTGGAGAAAATGAAAGTGGGGGGGTAGGGAGGGGGGGGGAAAGGGAGGAAGGGGCCCAAAGGTCGTGGTAACCTGGTGCGGGCCCCTTTTCGTCCCCTTTTTCTCCACCCTGGGCTCCCTATCATTACTGCTCACCACACGAAAAAACTGCTAAATACCACGCCTCCCACATCGGGAACCTTCCCTGCCCATGTACTTCCTGTCCCACCACGCGGTAGCCCTTTGCCCCTTATTTTTTACCCCTATTCTTTTGTGGTTAATTTATATTATATATATATATTTTTTATATTTATTTATTTTGTGACCAAAAACGGTGGTTTTGTTAAATTAGCAACACTGCACTAGAAAAGGTCGAAACCCATGTGTTTTTGGCCCAGTGGTTTGGGGGGTCATGGGGTTTCGCCCCCAGGGCGCCAAAGGGGGGAAGGGGGGCCTTGGGTAGGGGCGGGTTTTTTTTTTTTTTTGTTTTTTTTTTTGGGGTGGGGTTGGGGGGGGGGTGAGGGGTTGTGGGGTGTGTTTTGTGTGTTTGTGGGTGGGTGTGTGGGGGGGGGTGGGGGTGGGGGGTGTGGGGGTGTGGGGGGTGTGTGTGTGTGTTTTGTTTTGGTGCGGCGCGCGGGGCCCCGCGCCGCGCGAGTACTCACCAAAATTTTGTTGTTGAAAGGGGTCGAGACTGGGCCCCTTTCCCCCAAACCTCTTCACTAAACGCAAATAGGCCCCGTCTCTCCCTGCTCCTTTGGAACTTTACATACCTGTTTTAAAAGTTTTGGTTTTGGTTCCTGCCTCCATAAACACCCCTTTTCCTGGATTCCCTTTTGACTGAAGTCTCAGTGTCCCTTTTTAAACCCGGGAACCAGTTCCCCATTTAGATGACTCCCAAAAAAAATGCGGTGTGTTTCACTGACGGTTATTCACGTTGTGTGCCCATGGGATTTTTTTAAAACCAGCTACCCTCTGGGCATGGGGGGGTAAAGTCTGAGTTTGGGGAGAGAAGAGAGAGGCAGGGCGGTGATGGTGTTTCCCCTTTACTTTCCGTTAAAATTATACGTACTAACCCCCTCCGGGAGTGTTTTTACCCCCCCCATGTTTTTCAAACCCAAAAATTGGCCCAATTTGGTGGCAGCGGTGGGATCGTGGATTTCGGGTATTTCAGGGTTAGAAGATAGTTTTTGGGGGGTTTCCCGGAGGTCAGAGTTTAAACCCCTCTGAAACCTCCGCTAGCCGCTTCCCTTTTACTCCCCTCCCCCCTGTGTCACTCCAGCCTGCAAGCCTGTTGCACCCTTTTTTTCAACCCTTCCCGGGCTTGTTCATGTCCCAAATTTCCCTTCAATCTTGGGGGGTTTGGGCCCCGGATTTTGAAATTTTTTGTAGCCCGAAACCCAAAATGTGGAAGTGAGGCTAGTCAGCCTGCCTCGCCCTATAACCCAGCCTGTCTCCTGTCATCCCCCTTTGCTCCTTCATGCTGTGTGCATTGTTACTTGTTTTCCCCAGCAGCTATTGTCGTGGGTTAAGCCAGCATGACAACCCAGCTTCCTAACCCAGGTGAGAGAGAGAAGTAAGCCAAACAAAATTTCCCTTTAAGTATTGTCTCCTTTTTATCGCTTTGTTTCTCCAGTTGGATGCTAAGAGTGGTCCTTTACCATCCCCGTGGCATTTTTGGGTTTGTTAAACCACCCCGTGAGGGTGAGAAATGTGCGCCGTGATCCCGCGGTTTAGTCACTCTCCCCTTTACCCCCCCGCCCCCCACTTTCACCCCATCTACCTGTGGGTTTTTTCCCCCCTTGTTTCGGGTCCTAGTACTGTTTTGGTACATAATTTGGGCAAAAAAAATTGTAGCTGTGAGCCAAAGATAAAAACCAGTTATGTGGTTCACCCAGAAAACGAAATTTTTCCCGACGGGCAGTGTGAGTGTAGGGGAATTTATCACCCGCCAAAAGGAATACGTCTTCCCCCTGATCATCGTCACCGCCCGTCACCCCTCCAGACTTCAGTGAAAAATTTTCTGTTTAGAATTTTTTCCCGATTTAAAAAACATTTGCGTGTGGGAGACATTTTCAGGAATTTCTTGTGTACTCTAAACCTTGTGTTTTTTGTGTAGGGTCAGTTTATTTTTTTCAATTTTTTTCAGTGGTTTTGTTTCTTTCGTTTTTCACTTTTATATTTTTTATTGGGTTTTTTTTTTTTATTTATTTTCCCCTCTGCCCTTTTGTAAGTATTTTTTTGTTGTGTTTAAGTTAAATTTCCCCATTTTTTGTGCAGTATTTTTTTTCCCTTTCCCCCGTCAATTTACTGGTTTTGGGAAATAGTTTATTCAAATTTTTTTTTTCTTTTTTTTTTCGCATTTTTTTTCCCCCGTATTTGTCATTTTTGTTGTTTTTGCAGTGCATTTTACCCCAGTTTACCAAAAATTTTTCCATTTATTTCTATGTGTACCTTTTTTTAATTTTTTTTTCCCTTGCCCGCGTGTCTCATTCCCTTTATCTTTTCGCGGGCTCATGTTTCCCCTTATTTTTGCCAAACCCAATTTTTTTTGTTCAGTCACAGCAAGATAATGTTGTAAGAAAAATTGATAAAAAAAGTGTACAATTTCCCTTTTTGTGTGCCCTGCCCTTTTTTAAGGTTGTGTGCCTTGCCACTTGGGAAGTGTTGTGTGTGCCTTGGCCCCTTGAAGTGTTGTGTGTGCCTTGCCACTTGTAAAATGTTGGGGTGTGCCTTGCCACTTGTAAGTGGTTTTGTGTGCCTTTCCACTTGTAAGGGGTTGGGTGTGCCCCGGCCCCTTGTAAGTGTTGTGTGTGCCTTGCCCCTTTTAAGTGTTGTGTGTTTCCCTGCCCCTTGGAAGGTTGTGTGTGCCCTGCCATTGTAAATGTTGTGTGTGCCGGGCCCTTGTAAGTGTTGTGTGTGCCTTGCCAATTGTAAACGTTGTGTGTGCCCTGCCACTTTTAAATGTTGGGGTGTTTCCATGCCATTGTAAGTGTTTGTTGGGGGTGCCTGCCACTTGTTAAATGTTGGGGTGTGCCCCGCCATTTTTAAAATGTTGTGTGCCCCCCCTTGTAAGGGTTGTGTGTTTCCCTGCCACTTGTAAATGTTGTGTGTGTGTCCTGCCACCCTTTTAAGGGGTTGTGTTTTGCCCTGGGCCCTTGTAAGGGGTTGTGTGCCCCGCCACTTGTAAGTGGGGGGGGTGCCCCCCCACTTGTAAGTGTTACACTTTAAATTTTGTTTTTGTTTTTTTTTTATTCATATTTTTCATTTTTCTTTGAATTTAAAATTTACTCTTAGTATTTTTTTTAATTTTTTTAAAAGTAAAAAATGTTTTCTTTTTCTCTAAGTAAATTGTTTTGCCCTTTAAAAAAAAATTTTAAAAGTTAAAGTGTTCAGGGCTGTTTTAAATTTTTTTTTTTTAAAATTTAACCTGCGTTTTTCCCCGTGTAAAATTTTTTTGCTGCCCTTTTTTATTTCTGGTTTATTTTTTGCACTTTTTTTGCAGTGAATTTTTTTTCTTTTTTTGTTTTTTTTTTGCTTTTTTATTTTTCCCGTTTTATTTTTATCTTCGCATTATATTTTAAATTTTTTTTATGCATTTTTAGAAAATATTTAAATTTCCCAGTTTTTCTTTTCCCCTTTTACAAATTAGTGATTTTATTTTATTCCTTTTTTTATTTTATTTACAATTTTAAATTTGTTAAATTTTTTTTCTTAGCAAGGGGTTCAGACAGTAATTTTGTATTTTTAAATTTAGTCTCCGTTAAAATTTTTATTGTAAATTTCAAGGTTTCTTTTCTTGGGGCCCGGGAGTCTTGCACTGGGTTTTTCTTCCTCTTGCAGTGTTTTTAGACATTTTTTTATTACTTTTTGCAGAATTTGGTTTCATCTCTTTTATTTTAAATTTTTGCTTTTTTATCATTTTTTTTTATTCATTTTTTTTTGCCTTATTTTTTTCTTGTGGCAATTCTTTGCATTATGGGCTACCCTACCTTCAAATGATACTTTAGGAAAAGGGGACCCCTGGACCTTCAGGCTATGTGCTCCTGTCATAATCCCCCAGTTTTCCCATGACTGACCCGACCGCCCAGACATAAGGGCACTATAGTTTTACTGTGATTTTCCCCTTACCTTTATTCAATGGCCATTTTTCTAGTCTTGAAAGGGATGGGTTTTTTTGCCCCTTCGTTCTCGTGTTAATGCTCTAGTTGCGGTCCTCCTTCAGGGAAAAATCTTTCCCGACTTGCGAAAAGAAGCTCTTCATCGGTCCTCTACTGCTGTTACGTTGTTGTTTTCCCCTTTAAATGTGAGGGCATCGGAATTTTTACTAAGGGGGTCCACGGGGCACTTTGACTTTCTCTTCCAAACATTTCATTCCTTTACCAAAAAAAACACTGGTCCTAAGCCTAGGGGGGACACCCTGAGGGACCCCCAAAAACGTCACAGGGGCCCACTTTTTGATACCTCAAACAGTAACCCTGATTCGTTTTTGCCTTCCTGTCAAAGGGATTTTTCTGTTTCCCCTGCAGTGCCCCCTTCCCCCCATCGCACCTGATCCCCTTTTGTTTCGGGACCCAATCTCTTGTGAGGAACTGTGTCGAAGGCCTTTTTCGTTTCCAAAGAAAATGCCCAAACAACCCCCCCTTCTCTCGTGTCCTTTTCTTCCGTTAAGGAGGTAAAATCGGGTATTCAATATGTTTTTTGTGTAAATGGGCTTCAGTAAGGCATTCGTTGGGAGCTCCACATCAAAAGGGTTTTGGGGGAAATTTTTGGGAACACAGAATGGGGAGATTTTTTTCCCTGGGTAGGGGGCATGGTTTGGACAATTAGGAAGCAGTTTGCAAAAATTGGGGAGAAATCGAAGGGGGGCCCGTCAAAAATCGGGGGTTAACAGGGGGTATTGTTGGGCCTGTTGTTTTTTCCACAATTTACAAAAAAACGACATAGATGGGGAAAAATAGCGACTAAGCAAATTTGTAAAGACCCAAAAAAATGGGCCCGCCCAAATTTCATTCTTTTTGGGGCCCAAAAGAGCACCCCCAGGATGATTTGAATAGACTGTTTGAAATTGGTCGGAGAAGTGGCAAGGCAGTTTAATATGGAAAAATTTTGCAAAGTTCAAAATTTTGGGGACAAAAAAATTTAACCGTCGACTTTTTAAACAAATTTAATGTAGATTTTTACTGATTGCAAAAAAGGTTTTTGGGATTTTGGGTTTTAAAAGAAATCAAAAACCAAAGGGAAACAGTCCCCAAATTTTAAATTTTTTTGGGCAAAAAAGCAAAACAAAAATTCTTGGCTTCATATTTAGAATTTATAAAAAAAATAAAAGGGCCCTCGGTTGTTTTTTAAACTCTATTTATCCTTGATTGGGCCTCATTTAGACTTTTGCTGCTCAGTTTGGTCCGTTTTTCCAGAATGGTTTTATAAATGCTCGGGAAAAAACGTACAGAGGGGATGAAAAAAGGGTGCCCCCTTATCAAAAATTTTTCCCCTATGAGGATGGGGATGGGGCCCCCTGAATCTCCCCACTCTCTCAAAAAGCGTAGAATTGGGGGGGTTTGATCGGGGTGTAAAAATGGAAAACAGGAATAAATAAAGGGAGAGTAAATTTCCGCCCAAGGGCAGTTTCTGGGAGCAAAAAGGTTTCGAGTTGAAAAATTTAGATTCCCGGGAAAAGGTTTGGAAAGATGGTTTGGTAATAGGGCGTGGATGAGTGGAAACAAACTCCCCAGTACAGTTACTGGGCTAAACATTGTGTAGTTTTTTTAAAAAAAAAGGGTTTGGGTAAATTTCACGGTGGGTGTGAGTTTGGGCCCGAAAGCTTGTGCTTCTGGGTTGGGGCCGTGCTCCTTCCTTGAGTGGGGTGACCAGACGGGTGGGTCAATGGGTAAAATTTGGGGGGGGGGGACTTGGCCCTGTCTGATGGGTTTGTAGGTGCTGCAGTGTTCCTTCTTATGTTCTTGCTTTTTTTTTTAATATTCACCATTTTTTTACTAACTTTCCCACCAGTTCTCTGCCCCCTGATGCTCCGCAGGAAGTTCCTCTTTACTGTGAGTCCCCCCTTTTTAGTTTGGCTTATCCCATTGGACTCATGTTACCCTCCCCTTTGTAACTCTACTATGTAATCAAACTCAAAACCCTCTGATCACTAGCTTAAAGGGGGCCCTTCATATGTGTTGTCCCCTCTCCCTCTAGCGTGCCCTGCATTTTGATGCATGGGGTTTTTCCCAGTCCCCAATCTTCATCTTGGTCTCTGTTTTGGGCCCCCCATGGGGCTCCGGTTTTTCCCAATCGATCCCCTGGGGTTTAAAATGCCTTAACAGTAACTTTGCTCTGCTCGAGTGAGCTCTTCTTGCCACTCAGCCAGGGTCCACCATCGTCTGTTGTTCTTTCTTTTCCTCTCTTGGCTCCTCGTTTGTGATGGGTTATAATCACTGCAATGGTGTGTGTGTACTCCCCTAATTGGGGTTGCGGGGTCGAGACTCAGCGGTGGTTACTCACCTAGTTGGGTTGCGGGGTTGAGCCCTAGCTCCTGGCCCCGCCTCTTCACTGGTCGCTATAGGTAACTCTCCTTGAACCGTGAGCGTTTATTTTTACCTTGTTTAAAAGCTATGTTTGGTCCTGCCTCCTTTTCTTTTTTTCCCAAACTTTCCCCACTTCCTGACTACTCGTGGCCGAAGAAATATTTCCCTAACTCCCTGTGATTCATGTGTGTCTTAACTTCCAACTGGTCCCCTTGTTGCTGGCCCCATTCTGGAACACCCTTGTTTTTGTCCATTGTCAATTCCTCTCTATTTTGTTGTGTTTCATGTCTCTTGTCCTCCAGGTCGCGGGTTTTGATTTCCCTTAACCTCTCACGTGGACTACCCTTGCTTGGGACTAGTTTTGTTGAAACCCTTTGCACTCTCTCTAATTCTTTCGTGCTTGGCTAGGTGTGGGTTCCAAAGGGTCCCGCATTCCAATAGGGGCCCAAAAGTACATAACGTACACTGTGTACAGGGTCCTAAACGATTCCTTATTAAGAGTCAAAATGCTGTTGAGGTTTGCTAGGCGCCATATGCTGAGCGTTATTTGGTTGATGTGTCTGGAGATGTGCCTGGGTTATACTCCCCCCCAAGATTTTTTTCCCCTTGAGTGGGGTTTGTGTCTCTGGCCCCCTAGACTGTACTCCATCTGGGGTCTTCTTTCCCCTTCCCAGTCTTCATGACTTTGCACTTGGTGGGGTTAAATCCAGGGTCAATTGCTGGAGAGGTGTGCAGCCGCCGACCTTTGTAGTTCTCCCGGGTCTTCGACTGAATAGATTCTTCTCATACGTCCGTCTTGCAAAAAAGGGACATTTCGTAGTCTTTCCCTTCCCGCATGTAGTTCAAAATCCCGAAACAGCATGGTCCTAGGAGGACCCTGGGGGGACCCCGGGGGTACGGGGCGCACACTGACCCCTCGCCGTCCATGACCGCTACTGTTTTCCCGAAAGTACCCCTGATCCTTTGTGTCCCTTCCCTGTTATCCCTCCCGGGGTCTTAGTTTTGCACCGATCTCGTGGGAACCTTGTCAAACCCCCACCATCCAAGAAAATGCAATCTACCCACCCTTTCTCTCTGTTTACTGCGTCCCTTGTCTTGAACCCCAGTGGTTTGTGACACAGGATTTCCATCCCTAAAACCATTTTGGGTGCTGATGAGATCATTCCTTTCTGGTGTTCCCCACTTTGTCCGAAAATTTTCTCCATGACTTCCCCTTCCTAAAGTCATGCTACATGTCTGTTCCTTTTTTAAAAATTGGTCTACATTGCTGTCTTCCTCTTCAAACAATCTCCGTGTTTCAAAGTGTATTAAAATTATTGTAGGGGTACACACGCACCTCTGCTCCCTCTCTCAGGCCCCATGGGAGTTTTTCCCGTCCTTTGTCTTTGAGGTTCTAGCTCACTCAGAACCCTCTTTCTGCTTCCTCATTGTTACCGTGTCCCGCACTTGGTGTACCCCACCTCTGTCTTTTGGAGCCCTTCCCTTCCTCTTGAAACATTCTTTGAAATCTGTGTTGAGTTCCTCACTACTTTATGGTCGTTTCTTGTTGTCTTCCTCCTTTCCCTTCCCTTTGCCTGATTACCCGGGTTTTTTAACTGTTATTTTCCTCCCGATGTGGTTGTTAACAGCTTTTGGATAGATTTGGCTTTTGCTGCTATGTCATTTTCATACTGTCGTTCGGCTTCCCTTATTGCGCATATTTTATTTCGGGTCTACGTCGCTCTCCTTTTTCTCGGGTCCTTTGCCTTTTAAAACCCCACCCTAAAACCCT
>NC_069495.1:17921842-17947543 GCF_026875155.1 Cherax quadricarinatus | reverse complement strand
TTTTTTCCCATTGTCCTCCCCCACCAACTCTTCCACATCCCCCCCACTAACCTCCAACCCCAAGCCACAATTGATTCCACAATGGATAGGTTTTCCAGGGTTAGCCTCAAACCCTTCAAAATCCCTTTTGTTTACCATTTGGACAGTTTCTTCCAAGAAAGATTAAAGGTCCTCTTATCACCCCCTCCCAAGCCTTACCTAAATGTTTACACGTTGAGGATGCAAAAGTGATCTCCCCAAAAACTCTTTAGTAAATTGAGTTTCTTGGTCACTAAAGGGCCCCTTTCAAAATAGCCTTTGTGTAGAGTTTTTTGAAGTTTGCAATGACCTGCTGGTCATGGGTGCAGGAGAGGATGGTTTAGGATTTTAAAAACTTGCCCTTAATGAAGCTCATTTCCAAGAAAGTCGCTCTGCTCTTAAAGGATGACCAGGGGCATTGTTAATACAGGGGATTTAAGGTCCATTTTTTTCCCGGGAGGTAATTTTTCACAGGGGGCAAAACCGGGCGTAAAGTCATAAAAAAAAGTCCTAGTAAACCCCTGCCTTACTTTTTGCCCTCACAGAAACCCAACAAATTACCTGAGGACTTTGTTTTCTGAACGCTCTGGGAGTTTCAGAGTGACACAATAAAGGTTTCACTTTGAAATCCCCATAGCTTGCAACTCAACAGAGTAAGCCTGTCCTTCATGGCTTATGTCCGGGGGTGCCTTTTCCCTCTGAGTTGTAGGTCCTGCTTAGATTTTTTTTTCCAAAACAGGCCTGTTTCGTCACATTAAAACATTGTTCAGGTTTCAATTCTTTACTGTCTATGTACTCCTTTAATTCCTTCACATATTTTTCACTGATTTTTTGGGTTGAACTGGGAGCCTCACCATGCCTTATCACACAGTATGCCACTATGATTCTTAAATTCTTAAAAAACCTTGCTGGCCTTAAATTCCCAAAATCACTAGTTGAGGCATTTTTTAATTAAATCATCTGCAACGTCCCAGCCTTTTTACATTGATAGCTTTAGAGATTTCTTTTCTCCTGCTATTGTTTTCGTTTTTCCAACAATAACAGTCTCTCAACATCATCATTGGTTTCGTTCGAAAAAAAGTTGCACCTTTTGGGAAAACAGCTTCCTTGATTGCCATTTTTTGCCACAATATAGAAAGGGTTTTTGGGGTTTTGTGTACAACCTGGCCAGTCGGAGACACCAATCCCCTTTTTATGCTTAGCAATGATCTCTTTCTTCATTCCAAGTAATTTTCCCCTTTTTATTGGGGTTGGCACTAGAAGCTTTCTTGGGGCCCCTGGTGGGGTTATTTTTCAGGTGCAAACACTGAAAACGCTTGATAAAAATGAAATGTTCCCAAATTTTAGTTTGGGTGGGACCGCGGGTGGTGGCTGGTTGTAAACATGGGACCCCCGGGGAAAATCGCCTGGCACAAGTGGACGCGTTCGAAATGGCGTTGGTCGAGTTTTTTAGCGCTTAGGCAAAATTTTTTATTAAAAATGTATTGCTATCGGATTTAACCTTATGCGACCATTTTTGGTCGGGGGTCCACTGTATTTTTGTTAACCCGAAAAAACGTACTTAAAATACTAGTGCTTTACTCTCGTTTTTCCCCGGGGACAAGAACAACAACAACCTTTTTTCGGTATGTTCTGAAGGGCCTTTTTTTGCTCCCAACACCTTACTCCCCATTTGGTTTCCCCCCTTTTAATGCACTCCCCCCCCTTGGGCGCCCTATTCGAAAGAGGAGTAATTTTTTTCTATTTGCATGTGCTGTTTAATTTTTCAACAGTCCCTTTTGGGGTACTGTTTTAAAGGGGCCTTGTTGAAATTTGTATACTGCACATAGAAAATTTTGGGTAAAAGCACGATTTTCATTTTGGGAAAAACCAAATGCAGATTAATTGAAAAAATTTTTTTTTTTTCCAAAGGGGCTTTGAATTTTGTTCACACTTATTGATTGCCCCACTTTCCTAAAAATAAACGTTAGGTGACTGGTCTTTCGTTTGGGAAAAAGAAAACCCCCTCCTGATTTTTTAAATACAGCCTCTCCTCACTTAGCGACATATCGTTTACCGCCCAATTCAAACTTAAAAACCTGCCTCCAAAAAGTATGCAAATCAAATAATGTATTTTAAAAGTTTGATTTCCTCTGTTCTGTTTTTTAAAACAGTATACAGCCCAAATACGTAAATGTCGTAGGGGTTTTCTTAAAGGAATATCGGGGGTTTAAGGTAGCCCACACTGGTTGGATGGTAACGAATACATTGTATTGTCGATTTGTGATGAGGGGAAAATGGAGCCCCCCTTCCCCGTGTTCAGGCCTGGAGGGTCTATCCCGGGCGACTGAGGGGGGGGGCAGGGGGTACGAATTTACACATGCGCATCTCGTGATCACCCCAGTCATTTGGGCCCCTAAGGATCTTCAAAAAAAAACCCATGAAGGGGATTCACCCAACTATGCGGCCCTAAAAACATTTAAAATTTTACCGAAATGTTATCCCTATGGGGTTTCCCAAAAAGATAAAATTTAAAAAAAGATATTTTAAAATTTAGTTGCCCAAAATCACTCCCAATAGTACTCCTTGTTTTAACGCCCTTTTTTTCGCTTACCGCCCCTACTCATGGGGCCCGGGAAAACCCTCTGTTAAGTGAGGAGAGGCAAATATGTACATCCCCTCATCCATTTGTCATTTTTTATTTTAATTGGTTTATACTCTGGGATAAAATGGGGGACTAGTTTACCACTTTGGTGAAACCCCCTTTTTCCGGGTGAGGTTCACAACATGAAAATCGGGAAACCCCTTAATTTTTTTTCCTTTTACGGGTCTCCCAAACATTTGAAAAGGTTAGGGGATCAAAAACCTCACAAATTGTTGAAAAACCCAAAAATGTTGGTCCCCCCAATATATTTTTAAGGGAAATAAAATAAAATACTGCGTTTTTAAACCCTTTTGAACCTTAAAAAACCATAAAACACATATAAAATCGTAAAATATTGTAATGGGCCAGCCCTTTTGGTAAAAGAAGGTGAAAAAATTTTTGGGAAATTCAAGAAAGAAACTCGTACCCGAGTCCCAAAAGTGGAGGAGGAAAAGAGAGGGGAAAATGTCCCTTTTCCCTTCAGTGATTCAGTGATTCTAAAAATATGTATGTAAAAAAGCAGCAAAAGTCAAAAAAAGGTTTATCCCCGGGCCAGCAAAAAGGGTGTAGCTTAACATGTAGCAAGTAAGTTAAGGGTTTAAATCGATGGGAGAAAGGACAGTACAAACCCTAACTCCTCCACTTTTGTTGGGTTACACGGGGTTTGACTGAAAACACCGCCGTCTTTAGTCTCTATCCCTCGAAACCCGGCCTCCACCAAACTATTACGGTTTAGTCTCAGGGGCCCCTTTAAATGCACCCAACAAAAATAACTTGCAACACTCGTGACATATTTTAATAGATATTTTATTCATTTTTGTTTATATTCGTGTTTCTATTTATTAATTTGTTTATTGTTCTTTTTTTAATAATTTGTGAAAAATAAATAAGCCGTAGGTTGTTATTGGTGTCATATTGAAGGACTATCTTGCCCTATACCCCAAAAAAAACCTCCCACCCCCCAAAAACAATTATTCAATTCAATTCAAAGTTTATTCTCAAAAAGGATTACAATGTTTATTTTTTAAGAATTTGGTTATTGTGGGGTTTATTTGTAGTAAAAAAAAATTTACAGAGTGTACCCTTTTAAAAAACCTAGCAGGCAAGGCATTTCGGGCAGGCCCTTATTTTTAAATCTTAAGTTTAAAATATTACGAAATTATGGGGAAATTTGGAAATTAGGCTAAGTGACTAAATACTATTTGTGAGTTTGCAATGTGAATGCTTTTGTTTTGGGCACTAAAATAGTTTCAGTATTGGAGTATAAAGGGAAAATTTAAGACTATTAAGTTTCTTTTATTTTGAGTTTTGAGATTGATATCTCCGTTTATGGTCAAAGGGGTTTAGTGGTGTAAGTGGGAACCACCGGGTGGTATTCGTATTTTAGTTGACGGGGTTTTATCAGGGAAATAAAATGTTTTTGTTTGGTAGTTTTAAAGGTGTTAAAATTGGGGTCTGCAGTTTTGTTTTTTCATTTGGGTTTTCCCCATTTTTTGGGCCTTTTGACTTACTTTTAATTTTTTTTAAGGTTTTTATTGGGAAACACGGGGAATGCCATAGGATTTTTGTGTTTTGGTGTTGTGCCTGTGGGTTCTGTAAACAATATAAAAAAAAGCTTTTTAGGCCCGGGTTTAAAAATTTTGGGAAATTTTAAGGGTCCTGTAGATGTAGATTCCCCAAAAGTAGTAAGTGGGGTTTGTACTGAAAGGGAGTAAGTTTAGTTTCTATGAAGAGGGGGGGGGGGTGTGTTCCCGGGGAAGGGGAATTTTAGTGTTTATCTTATTTCCCCAGCTTTTTTTTGGGGTTTTATTTTTGGCTTTAGGTGTTTTTGCTGCAGTTGAACCCCAAGCACGATAGCATAGGTGGGGTTTATGGATATTTTAAAGGGGTTTTGGTTAGTTGAGAAGGGCATTTTGTGGCACGTGTACGTATCTTGGAGAAAATCCCCCCCTTTTTGGATATTTTTTTGGTTATGTTTTGGGGTATGGGTCGGAAGTTAAAGTTGTTGTCGAGGTAAAAGGCCCTGGGAAATTTTTCCCTCTTTAAACCCTGGCAATTAAGTGTTTTCGATTTTAAATTTTAAATTTTGGGCGCTCTCCTGCTTGCAACCAAAAAAAATTTGTAGTAGTTTTGTAAACTTTAAAGCGAAAGTTTATTGGCTGTCACCCAAAGGTCGATATTTTGAAAGTTTCCTCATAAACAATGGTGTTGAGGGTCATCCTTAATGACATATTTTATTTTTTTTATTTTTTAAATTTAAAAAATGATGAGAAGTACAAAAGGAACCCAAGTAATTAAGTGAACATCCCAAACCCCCTATTTGCAGGCATTAGGGGCTGGCTTAAAGTTAATTAAAGATTAATTAAGCAATGAATTTTTTCAGTGGTAATAAAATTTTTGGGAAACAATTACAATTTAGCAAAAAAATGGGGGTATTACAAAGACAGGTCAAATGGTCATTTACTTTTGTTGCTGTACATTCAGTAGAATGAAGTATTTGTTGGGTAATGAAAATTTAAAAAATAACAAATTTTGTTTGGGGGTCAAAGGAAAAACATTTAATGAGTTACAATTATGAGAAAAAATTTGTGAGATACAATTTTTTGAGTTTCCATTTTATTCGTATTTATTTATTTTTTGGGAAAGGGGTTTTTTGGAGAAGAGATTGAATTTATAAACGGGACAGTGTTTCTTTTTTTCACAGGTAATAAATTTTCCAGATTTAGGGCCCTTTAATGTGTTTGGGAGTTTTTGCTTAGCATGAAAATTGGACATAGGAAAAAACCCAAAGAGGATCTGTGCCTTGTTTTAAAATGGTCATGTGTTCTGTTGGGGTTTGGGTTTAAGGAGATTTTTGAAAAAAGGGGGTTTAAAATCCGAGATAAGTGTTCTATGTATGTATTTGGGTGCAGTAAAAAAGTAGGGAAAGTTTTGTTTTTGGTGAGTGGGTTTAGAGTTTTGAATTTTGGGCTGGAGTGTGCTGCCTGAAGGGGGGGGGGAAATTTTGTTTTCTGACTGCACCCTTTTGTTGGGTAATTATTTGGTCTGAGATTTTTTAAAAGTTGTAGACCCCTATCCCCCAAATTTCCCCCATAGGGAGATAGGGAAAAAAAAATTAAGTGAACGATAAAAGGGCCGGAGGGTTGATGTGGAACAAAAGTACCAAATTTCGATAGTATGCAAACGGCCCTTGGAAATTTTTTTGGAAAAATTTGTTGTATATTTTTAAAATTTTGAGTCTTTAAATCAAGGGGGTTTCCCTAGAATTTTCCCCTCTGGGCTGTGGGGATAGATGATCCATTTATCTTTATGGTAAGGGGAAATTCTTTTAGCTCTTTTTATAAAATTTGAATGAAAAATTTTTTTGTTAATGTTTAGGAAAAGTTTTTTTGTCCTCATAAAGGAAGATATTTTCTGAAATTTCCCGGTTTTTCCACAGTTTTGGGGCTAGCATGCCCGGGCTGGGGTGAGAGAAGACATTTGTAGTGTCATCTGAAAATGTCAGCATAGTTGTTGTTTCCCCCCTTATATGTGTTGTATAGGTATTATAGTTTTTCACCCTTTGTGTTTATATAAAAGACCCTTGGCCCCCGGGGACGAAATGCGTCAGGGGGTTTACAGCTTAAACCCGGGTGGGGACGCACTGCCTCGTTCTCCCCTCGGGGGAATTGACATCCAGGCAGAAAACAAAAAAGGGCGGGGGGGCCCCATCGCACTCTCACCCAACGGGTCTGACAAATATATAGTTTTTACCATCCAAAAAGGTTTTTAAACCTTCAACCCTTGTATTCCTTAAAAAACCCCTACGGAAACAAATAGTGTGGGTTTGAGTATTTTCATGCATTTGGTAGGAAAATTTTTGGTTTTTTTATTTTTTTATTAACAATTTGAGAAACCCCAAAAAAGAGGTTTCCCCCCCCCCAAAAACAGATTTAAAAGCAGCATGCCAAAAGCCACTTATTTCTATGCATAGCATTATGGGCTGGCTTAAAATTTAACTTGAGATTTAAATAAGGAAATGATGAAAACATGATAAAACATTAATGTAAAAAGATTCTATAAAGGGCCCAAATGAGTATTCAAAACAGGTTTATATGGTTGGGATGGGATTATTTTTCATTTAGTGTATGGAGGAAATTTGTTTGGATGTTTTTAAAAAATAATAGTTAGAATTGGGTTTTTTGGGTTTTTCATTTAAAGTATTTAATTTTGAGAAACATTTTTAAAATATACAAATTTTTTAAGTTTCAGTTAAATTAGTATTTATTTGGTTTTTTGGGGGAAAGGGTTTTCAGAAGAGACTTGAATTTTTTAAACAGGAAATGGGTTTTTTTTATATTTACAGATAATGAATTCCAGATTTTAGGGGCCCTTTTTTGGCATTTAGTTTTTTTTCATAGTGTGAGATGACACGGGAAAAATCAAAGATGAAACTGTGCCTTTGTGTTATGGTCATGTGTTCTGTTTAGGTTGGCAAGGAGTTTTTTGGGGGGGAGGGTTAAAAATCAGAGATAAGTGTTTATGGGGGTTAAAAAATAAAAAAAAAATAAATAAATAAAAAAAATGTATGTAATAAAATTTTCAGTAATTTAAATTTTGGATGTTTTGTATGGTTTAAATAGGTTTTTTTGGGATTGAATATTGGGGGTTGTGCCTGAGTGAGAATTTGTTTTTCATTCTAACTGCACCCTTTTTTTTGGGGAATTAGTGGCTGAGATGGTTTTTTTGTTGTTTTAGGGGGCCCTGCACAAATTCCCCTAGGTGAGATGGGGGAAATAAGAGAGTGATATTGGCCAGGAGGGGTGACTGTGGAGCAAGTTCCGTATCTTTTGGAAAAGTATGCTACAGTCCTGGAAATTTTCTTAAAAATTTTTTGTATATGTGTATGAAATTTGAGTCCATTATCAAGGTGGATTCCTAAGGGAAATTTTCCCCCCCGTTAGTTTTGTGATAAAGGGGATCCGTTTATCATTATGGGTTTAAAAGGGACATCTGTAGCTCTGTTACCAAACTGAATGAATTTTGTTTTTTTCAATGTTTTTTGTTTTTTGTTTTGTTTCCCCATCCAGGTAGATATTTTTTTAATTCGGTGTTTTTTGTATTGGGGTAGCTGACTGGGGTCGAAAATGAGAGAAAAACTTTTGTGGGGTAAACTGCAAAAAGGTGGGGTTTGGTAATTGCGAAGCATTTTGGGAGGTCTTTTTTGGGATATGAAAAGAAGGGGAAAAGGGGGCCAAAGGGAAAATTCCCGTGGGGGCCTTTAAAGAATTGGGTGTGCGGGAAAAGGGTTTTCCCCTTTTTTGTTCACTTTCTGGCTTCCTTTTTGTGAGGGAAACTTTAGGGAATTGAGGAGTGCCCCCTTATACCCTTTTGAAAATTTGTGGAGAAGGGCAAAAATCCCAAAGTATCAAAAGCTTTACGTAAAATCAGTGAAGATTCCCAGTGGGACCCTTTTTTTTTCTTTTATTTCCCGTGTACATGTATATTTGTTCTAGCATGTGATTTAAAACATCAATTTGTATTTTTTTTAGGCCCAAACCCAAAATTTACAGGGGTTAGTTTTTTTGTGGGGGATGAGGAGGGAAAAGATTTGCTTAGGGAAATTAATTTTTTAAGATTTTTTTGAGAGAGGGTTTTAAATTGGATATTGGCCTTTAGTTATTCAATCTGTTTGGGCTCCCCCCTTTATGGATCGGGGTGACCCTTTCAATTTTGAGAACCCGTAGGGGGTAAGGTTTTTATTTGGATTTGTTAAAAAAGTGTTGAATGATGGGTGATAGCACTTGTGATGCTTTTTTTTTATTTTTAAAAATGGGAAGGTTTTTTAAATTTCCTGTCTTTTTTTTTTGTGTTATTTTAAAAAAGGGGGACTTTATTGGGTTTTAAACAGAAATAGAACCGTGTGTTTGGGTTTTTTGCCCGTGAGGAAATCATTGGGGGGGGTTTTGAGCTTGGGAATTTTTAAAGGGGAAGGTTTTTTCCTATTTGGGGGAGAGGAAAACATTTTAGTCTGCTTGCTGTTTAGTTTGGTTTGGGGGTTGGGGTTCATTGATTTTTTTTTAAATTCAATTTTGCTATTTGTGAAAACTTTTTTTTTCCCAGAATTTTAAAATAGTTTTCCCCGGTCTTTTTTATATCAAACCCCTTAAGTTGGAATTTTCTCATAATCAATTTTTTAGCTCTTCTATCCCGGCCTTTGGGGGAGGAATGACGATAACGTTTTTTTGGTCCTTTTGGTTATTTTGGGCCCATTCTGTACGTTTTTTTTACAGGGGCATTTTTATTTATGGATTTTAGGGTTCTGGGGGGTTTGCCCCGGGGGTGTTTTAGTCTCTTAGCTGTCAACTGTTTTGTTTTTTTAGGGCAGTGCTTGTTTTTAGAGGTTTTGGGGGCTTTTTTAGAAAATTTTTAAAAAACGGGTTTATTTAATATCTGTATGATTTCTTTGCTCAGTGTGCAGTCAGGTTTGTCAATGCTGCTGTGGTTATTTAAAGGCCCCTCATTGTGAAGTTTTGAAAGTGACTTCATAGGGGTCTTGGGGTAAAATTTTCCCAAGGTTTTTTTATTTTTAAAAGGGAAAAATTTGGGTAATGGGCTTGGTATTATCTGGATTTTGCCCGATTTTAAAGGGGATATTTTGGGGGGGGGGCAGTTTTGGTTAGTAGGGAAAAAACTATCTTGTTTCCCTTGTTGGTTTTGTTTTCTGTTGGTAGCAAAATGCAGTTAATATTGTGTTTGGGAAATTTAGTAACATGTGGGTCCTGGGCTTGCAAAGGAAAATTTTTTAAAAAAAGTCACCGGAGAAACATTAAAGTGAAACTTTATTCATCCCTGCATTAGTTATCAAACTTCCTAGGTTTTTACTAAAAAAGGCTATTTTTTGACTAAAGGTTTCTATGTAGATTTTTTACACTGGTGAAGGTTTTTTTAGGGATTTGGGTTTTTAATTTGCTATTTATATTCCCCCCGTTCAACCCTTGTGCAAGTATTGGATACATTCTAGTTGGTTTTGAGTGTATATAGCTTTTGGCCCCCCCCTTGGTTTATCTGGGGCCCCAGTTGTGTATGGGTGTGTAAACCCGGAATGGGGTAATAAAACAAATAAAACCCCCGGCCCCCATTAAAAAACAGAAGCTTACGACGACGTTTTTGGTCCGACTTGGTCCATTTACAAAAACCACTACAGAGGTGGGCAGGGGCGGCTATAAATTTTGGCAGGAAAAGGTGGAGGTAGTAGTGTGGGAAATAGTACAAGAATTGTATATTTTCCGGGCAAGATGAATGACAATGCACAACACCCGGGCATCCCCCCCGTAGAAGTTTCGCCATCCAGCCCGCCACTGGGGTGGCGGGAAAAATTACCCGGGGGGGATGCCCGGGGGTTTTGCAAAGTGTCATATAAACTTTTTCGGTATTTTTTACAATTGTACCCCACTACCAAATTCTACTACCTCCCCCCCTTCCTGCCTATATTGCCGTCCTGCTCCACCTCGGGTTTGTGTGACTTTGTCAATGGCCAAGTCGGACCGAAACGTCGTCGTAACTTGTCCCTTTTTTGTGCGGGTTATTTGTGGGACGTTCCAGTCACGGTATGTGCCTTTTTTTTATTAATTTGGGATGATATCTGTAGTATCAAAGGGTTTAGCAAGGTTTCGGTTTAGAGTATGATGGGGAAAACTGGCATGTAGGGGGAATTTTTTTTTAAAGCTATGAGGTTTATATTTTGCTTGTTAAATTTCTGATATTGTTGTTAAAGGGCCGTTATGTTTTTGTTGGCTCCCCGAGGGGTGCCTTTTTATGTTTTGCTGTGTAGTAATTACAGTTAGTTTGAAAACATTTTATCATTTAGTTTTTAGGTTGGTATAAAGGGTCAATGCTTGTTTAAATTTTAAAAAGATTTAGAGTGAACCTTTAGTAAAATTAAGTAAAAAGCAAAGTAAAAAATTCTAAACTAAAATATAGTAGGAAATTTTTTTAACCAAAAGTAAAAAAAAATAGTTAGTTTCCCTTTTTTTGGGTAAAATAAAGGAGCCCTCCCCCCCGGGGCTAAAATAAATTTTTGATGAACAAATAGTGTGATCAAGTTAAAGGAGCTTGGAAATAAATAGAAAGGGAGTACTTTAAAGTTAAAATTAGGGAAAATTTAAAATAAAGGGGAAAAAATAAGTTGTGGTGAACAAATAAAGTTTGGGAATCAAAAAATTGAGTTTGGGAAAATAAAGGCAAAATGGAAGTTTTAAAACTTTTGGGACCCAAATAGCACCTTGATTCTTTTTAAAAATTGTGAATATATGAACCCAAGGTAAATTATGTAAAAAAAAATAAATAAATGGGTAATATTTAAATTTTGGTGAACAAATAAAGTTTGGGAATCAAAAAAAGAGCTTTTTAATATAATGGCTAAAAAAGTGAACTTTTTTACACTTTTTTATGTTTATGTCGGGTGAATTGTGATAGATAAAAAAGCTGTAGAGTTTGGGTATTGGGGGTCTTTTTTAAGGACTTCCCTTTTCCCATCTCCCAAAAAACTCTGCCACCGCCACAATTCTAAGATATGTTTAAAATTTATTTGGGGGACTGGGGAAATTTTCAAAAGTTTTTAAGCCCTCAAAAAAAGTGGAAAAAAACGAATTTTTGGGGGGAGCCGTAAGCTGGTAAACTCCATGAAATGGAAAAACCTTTTTAAAATTTTTATCACTTCCTTTAAGCTTTTTTTTTAAAATGGCCCGGTGGCTAAAGGGTCCCCCTTCACAAACGGAGGGGCCCCGGGTTTTGATTTCCCGGGGGGTGGGGAAAATTTTTTGACATTTTCCCTTAAAACCCGTTGTTTCCCTTCACCTAGCAGCAAAAAGGTAACCCTTGGGGTTGTTGTGGTGTGGGGGCGCCTCCCGGGGGACAAGATTAAGGACCCCCAATGGAAATAGTTTGACAGTCCTCGATGACGCACTGACTTTCTTGGGTTATCCTGGGTGGCTAACCCTCCAGGGTTAAAAATCCGAACGAAATCTTATCTTATCAGAGATTCCATGTTTGCTAGAACCAAGTCCAGCAAATTATCACTAGTTGGCTCTGCTACAGATTGGTGTAAAAAAACAATCTTGAACTTTCTAGAAAATAGCTAGACTTTAGGTTTTGTGTCAGATTGTTCTAATTAATTTGGCCGATTTTGAAGTCTTTTTACTTAGATGCCTTAGCAGTTTCATCCCAAAGAAATTTACCAAAGTCATTATCTAGATTAGGAGGTCTGTAGGTCACACCTTCCAAAAACTGCAGGCATGTAGTTTCCAATTCTCTCTTGACACCTGATAATAGCCTAGGATGTTAAAGTAAATAACTCATCACAGTGACAGGCCTGTATGCTGGTTGTAATGAGAGAATAAAGCTCTTTACAGTCTACAGTTAACCCTTTCAGGGTTTCCGACGTACTAGTACGGCTTACGCACCAAGGTTATTGAGGTACTAGTACGGGGTAAATTCTAGCGCCTTCAAATCTAGCGAGAGAAAGCTGGTAGGCCTACATATGAAAGAATGGGTCTATGTGGTCAGTGTGCACAGTATAAAAAAAAATCTGCAGCACACAGTGCATAATCAGAAAAAAACTGACCGTGTTTTTGGTTTAAAACAGCGACTTTGCACTGTATTTTCGTATGGTATTTATGGTTGCATTATAGTTTTCCTGGTCTCATTTTATAGAATAGAAGACATATTACAGAAATTGAGATGATTTTGATTGGCTTCACAACAAAAAGTACCTTGAAATTGAGCTCAAAGTAGCAGAAATGTTCGATTTTTGCCAAAGTTCAAAAGTAAACAAATCATGCCATGCGTCCAATACACGTCAACTGGTGAGTCTAATATTCTTTCACAAGTACACTGATATTATTTATACCATTTTCTACACTAATGCAGTAGTCTGCATAACAGTAAATCTATTTTTTGTGAGAATAAAAATTCAAAGTGGAATGCAAAAGAAATGTAAGAGGGGCCTGGGGACGTGACTAATGAACAGAGGAAATGTTATTTTAGTGCCAGGAATGCTGTCTTGTTTATTCTGGACCTATTTGGAAATTGGCATCTTTTGAAATTTGTGTGAAATTGGCAAAATTGCCAATTTCTGACCACTTTATTGGATAGTTGAAATCAGTAAATGGGTGGTTTCTTGTACTCATTCGATAGAAAAAATGGGGTTCTTGCAAAATGATTATGATTTTTGTCGACTAGTACACTGGAATTGGCCGAGAATAGGGGTCAAAGTGTCTAATTTCCATCAATTTCCATACTTTTGGTGTCATTATGATCTTTGAAAAGATTCTCTATCTTTTCATAAGAAAAAATAATTTTTTTTTCCAAAAAATTTTCGACCCTTTGGACAAGTTTAGGAGAGGGCCTGCCAACCCTGAAAGGGTTAATATTCAACCTTAACTTTTAACTTTGTCCAGAGGGCTTAGAAATATTTAAACTTCAATAATTATAAAATAAATTACTATAAATCAAAGCTAAAGTGGGTTAAATATATTTTTATAATTGTGTTATGGAAGTTAAAGTTTTCTACCTATCTTAGGCACCAGTATGAAAAAGATATATTAGTACCATTAACCTTGTGTCTGTCACGTAGATCTACATCATTGATACCAGGGTCCTTCATGTAGATCTATTTTTTGAGCACAGCTAACTCAGATGAGCTATGAGCAGTAAATTTTGGTCTAGATGTGACAGAATGGGTCTGTGTGGTGAGTGTTCATGTTGTAAAAAAAAGAAGTCCTGTCCATGTGGTGCATGAGGGAAAGAAAAAACTCTGACCTTGTGTTTTGTTTAAAATAGGAGCTTTGAGGTATTTTATAGGATGGTTTTATGGTTTTATTAGCTGTTTCTTGCTATTATTTGATCAAATGGAAGATATACTACTGAAATAGACATGATTTTATTGGTTTGAGGACTGGAAGCAGCTTGAAATTGGGCTCAAAATAGCAGAAAAAATTATATTTTTGCTGATGTTCCAGAGGATGGGTGAGGCCTCCCTTCACCCCTATCACACCCCCCCTGGTCTGACTTTATTAGGTTATACTGGGTGGCTAACCCTCTGGGTTAAAATTCTGAACAAACTCTTTTTCCTACTTATCTTCCTAGTTATATTTTATTATCTGAGAAATAGGGTAAATTTTTTAGTTTTTGTGTGAATTCAAACTAAAAGGCAAGTATAATATAGGAGAAGCTGGGGATGATCAATAAACATAGGAAATTTTATTTTAGTGCCTGAAATGTCTACATTGTTTATTTTGGAGTACAGTAGACCGTCATTTAATGGTGTAGTTACGTTCCTGAAAACGCCGTGTTAGGTAAAGCTGTGTTAGAAGAACTGAAGCACTTGTGGGAAAAATAAGGTTATGTTCCTGGGGGCCCCCAAAAAGCCAAACAACTTTTTTTAGACCAACAGATCTTAAAAAAATAAAAGTGATATGTAATTGTAGTTCATTGTTGCAATGTATTATGTAGTTTTCACTGCTTTAAGATTACAAATGCAACAGAAATAATAGTATTTCTTACTAAATTGTGGGTGTGGTCTTTGTGGATGATTGTGGAGAGTTATTGCTGTGGCCTATTGGGCTGAGGTGGATGGTAGAGGTTTTGGTACTAAAGTCGATGATTGTACTCGAATGTGCATAAATTCTGTAATGGCTTTCAGTTCTGTTTTACCCAGCAGTACATTATACAACTGACAGTAGGGCTTCAGCTGCTCTAGACACCGTTTTCAGGGTCTTCTTCAATGAAAAAAGTTTAACTTTTAAGTCAGTAAGTCAGTCGGTCAGTTAATTAAGTCAGTAAGTAAGTCAGTAAATCAGTGAAGTTAGTCAGTCAGACAAGTTAGTAAGCCAGACAAGTTAGTAAGTCAGTCAGTCAATCAGTAAATCAGTTGGTCATCCCACAAACTCATATTTACCTCATTCTTATGTGCTGAACCACAACAAGGTGGCAGCTTGAGCTGGGGAAATTTTTCCCGCACTAACAAACGGAACCGTGTAAAGCTAATTTTACTAAGTGTTGCATAAAATTGTGCCAGTTTTTCAGTCATGCTAAAACCAAATTGTGCCAAATAAACTCTTAAATGACAGTCTACTATATATTTTTAACTTGATTTTTTTTTTTTAATTTTTTTATAAAATTGACTGCCATGGGGTAGTTCTGATAGTTGAATGGTTAGTTTCTTATGCTCATTGATAGAATAGAAGACATACTAGTGAAAGAGCTAAAAATTTGACAGAATGGAGCATTGAAATTAGCTAATTTAAAAAAAAACTCAAGTGGGCAAAATCGCCAATAAGTAAGTTCCACTCAGACTGCTAGCTTTGCGCCTGAGTAATTCCATGAGTTTCCCATCAACTTTTTTTTTACCTTTGGTGTCATTACCTTTAGAAAAAGATTCTCTTCCATTTCAGAAGTACGCAAATGCTGTCTGTGTCCAACGTACTAGTACGCACAATTTTTCGTACCCACAAATCTGCCATCTACAATGTTTTTGACAGCATAGCTCTTAGGGTCTCCCATCTTTTCATACATTTGAAAAAAAATCTAAGGCCAGCAGAGTCCTCACAATGTATCATGGTTAACTACTCAGGTAATGACTGTTTGTCTGACTTACTAGTATGAACCAGGAGCTGCTGTTTCACAACCAGCTTCCCTACCAGCAAACAGGGTGTACAGGTGACACAAAGGTGGCTTATTCAGTCCAGAGTTATTGGAGTATCATGATGCTAACAGTGGAATTCAGCCACAAAGCACATAAGTATATTTAACCCAGGGTAATCAGTAAAGTCCAGCAATGTGAATAATTTCCATGTTTTGAGGAGTATTACACTCTGAATGATTGTAATATAAGTATTCATTGTATGTGGCCTTAGAAGACCAAAATATTAAAAAAATTGAATAAAAAAAAAAGGTATATACCATATTTATACCATAACCAAGTAAAGTCAGTGTAACTTACAGTATACCATTGATTAAGATGCAATATATGATGTTTTCAATACATGGACAGATGCAAAATTACGGCATAGCTTCGATTACGACTTAACCTGAAAGTGTTATATGAGTGAAGAACGTAGGGAAAAAAAATAGGGCTCCGATCCAGACACTTAAAATTTGCTGAATCACTGTTTTTTAAATATGACATTGTATAAAATGATAGTCTATCTTGCCATACATTGTACCTGTGGCTAGTTTCGAGATTGTAGTTATCATTGCTTGTGGATTTGGATGTAGCATTGTCAGTATCTATTGTATTAGGGGCTTCAGTGTTCTGTTATGTGCCTTGGTTTATTTTAGCTTGTGCCAATAATGTATAATCAGCAGCTTCAGGCTCCACCTTAGAGCAGTGCTTATAGATGTGTCACGATCCTGCTCAATGAAACCTTACCAATGACATGGAAATATTACATAACTTGCAGTATTATATGACTGCTTGTTTACAGGTTCTTCTATATCTTCTATTATTATTTGCTTCTTTGTGGGAATTCAGTTTCTTGAACATTTCTTCTACAGATTGTTCATCATCCTTTACTAACAGTTCATGTATGTCTTCATTCATACCTTCAAAATCCTCATGTCTCAGTCATTGCCAGAGCTGCAATTTCCTGGATTGACCCCTTTATATAATGAGGGGAAACTACATAAATAATTCACCCAGGTTATAATGACACCAGCATGCATTTATGACATCTTATGTGCATAAGCACATGTATATTGTTAAATTTATGACTGAACTCTGGCACACCAATGTTGGAGCTGTCAGCCACTGCTGCAATAAGTTTTTCCAGGATCTTGCATGTACAGTGGCACCTAAATGTCTTAACACCTTGTTCAAGTGGCTGTAGTGAAATACATTGCGTAGTAAAAGAAAACATTCATATTTAGGTCCTCAGACTGCAAGATTTCAGGATGACTATGGGTATTATCATGAGCCCAAGAGAACCTTGAATGTAAGATACTATACATCTTGACTGCTGGAGTAAGGTAATGGCTGAACCATTTCAACAAACAGCATTTCAACTCATCTGTGTTGCCTTGTTAGACTGCCAAATAACAGGCAAATAAGGCATGGGATTCTCCTTGATAAATTAGTAGAGGCATGCACTTGAAATCACCTGTTGCATTTTCACAGAGAAGCAGGCTGAAGTGATCCTTAGCTGCTCTGAAACCAGGTGCAAATTTTTTCTTGTTTGCTAATGTAAATTCTTGATGGCATACCTTTTCAGCGTAACACTGTCATCAGCATTAAACTCTTGGTCAGGAATTGTAACTGCTTCAGAATAATTTGTGAAGTCGGAAGGGAAATTTCCTGCTATATCATGATAAGCTGACATACCACTAAGCTTTACAGTTCAAAGTCAGTTGTGCCCCTTTTAAAAATTTTAAACCAATACTAAATGTACACACTTGTGTATGCTCTACTTCCTTCTCATACACGGATTTATTGTAGAATATGACATTGTGCTTTATTTTTTGAGCACTAAGTGGGATAACCTTTTTTACCTCCTCAAACTACACATTCAGCAACTTTTCTGTCTTCTGTAGCTATAGTGACTTTATTATTCTTCTCTGGATTTTCACATTCTGCACCAGCCATTGTATTAGTTCATTTCAGGCAGACACACTGATAACATCAACACTTTTGCTATTTTCTGCTGTATGTAGTGTTAAATTTGCCTGTATTTGACTGAAGGAGCCTGTTGAGTAGGCAAAACATTTCACCAATAAAGATGTTGTTAGGTAAGACACATATGCAACAGTTAGGTATCTTTATTCCGAAACGTTTCGCCTACACAATAGGCTTACCTAACAACCTGTCGGTTTTTTATAAAATTTTAATGTTCACCAATAAAGATATCCAAGTGTTGCTCATGAGGAATATTCTTCAACTTGTTCGTATTGTATACCAAAAATAGGGTAATTGATAACAGAGTGATCACTGTATGCCATATAGTGGAAAAATTAGTGTACTGTACCTAACTGGACAAAAGGTATTTCAAATATCCATGATTTGGGACATATTATGATATCAAGTACGTACTGTATATGTACTTTGGTTCTTACTTGAGGAAAATATTTAAGTGTTTTTTAGTGAACATGGGTATTTCATGGGGCAGTTTTGTTGATAGTAATTTTTACTAAGATTTTATGACTAATGATTATCTTTCTTCAGTTATACAGTAGTTGTATATCCAAATTTGACTAAATAAAGTGGTTTAAGCTGATCGTGACATTATATTAGTGTGGGCTGCATTGCCCAAACCTACCACTTGTGGAACACAGCTTGAATTATGAGTACAGTGCTTGACAACTCACATTGTTGCTGAATTTTTACTTGGGAAATTTCCCCACGTTGCTCCTGGTATTTTTCATTTTTAATTTCAAAAGAAATACAGCCAGCAAGATGATGGCCGATGGGCAGAAGATCGGGGATGGGTCATGGGAGCTACACGTCCATGTCACAGATTTGCAAGTGGAAAGAAATCCTCAGAGTGAAGAGTGATCTGCACATAGGTGGGTTTATGCTCCGTCTTGTTGAGGAATTAGGTGAGTATTGCTGTAAAGTGCTTATTAAATGCAGTATATGTTATATGTATGCTTGTCCTTGTTCCACATAAAATTATTTAGTATTAATATGAGAATAGAGCAAGCTCTGCTCTCTTACAATGCCTGTAGTGTGATACAATGGTGAATTTATTACTGTACAATACATAACTAGGGGTAGAGTTACCTGCAGATGGCTTTCAGAGGTCACCATCCCCATGACAGTCCCAAATCAGGCTTCCTGGTTGATGGCTTGATCATCTAGACTGTTGGTGCTGGTTGCACACAGTCCAGTGTAGGCCATGGCACAGCTGATCAGGAACTAACTTGAAGAACTTATCCAGTTCCCCTAAGACAGTAGGGGTCTGTTCTTAATTTCCCATATGTATTAAGGAGAGTGTTTAAATGCTTTGAGGGGGGATGATTATCTTGGGTAATTGACATAAAGTAGAACCTTGGTGTTTGAATGTACCAGACCTTGAACAAACTGGAGTCCGAACATGCTGGCTTTTTTAGAATTCAGTGGCGTCAAAATCCTTGCTAGTTTCAGAAGTGCTTTGAAGTGACCTCTGGCACAGACCTAGCCCTCAAGGGACTTTTGGAAGAGTCAGTTCAACATCCTCTCATGTGTAAAATTGATTAAAGCCTTGGGAGATGTTTCCCTAAGAAGGAAGTTGTGGCCTGACTCGGTGGCAAAAGAGACTTTGAGGCAGAGCAGTGGGTCACGAAATCAATCCCTAGGTGGGTCTATGGGGTTAGAGGTGAACCAGGGGATGCGAGTTAATAAATGTCCACAGCAAGGAACTCAAAACAACTCCAAGATCTCAAGGAGCAGGAAGAGGAACTGGCAGAGGAATTTTCTTCACCAAATGAGAAGGTTTGCAATGCCAAAATTTCCACTGTTGAACTTGAAGAGTTGTTTTTTAGTGGAGAAATGGCACCCTGACTTGCTTGGTGAACCCATCATCAGTTCCTCCCGTGATAATGTGGTTTAACACTTTAAGATTATGAGGGGTAGGCAGATGCAGACCACAAGATTTCCTTTTAAAACTGACAAAAATGAATGCAAAGGATTATATTTGTCCCCCATCTGTGTAGGCCAGCAGTGGGCAAACTACGGCTTGCGGGCTTATGAGGCCCATCCAAGATCAAATTATGTACCAGGTTATTTGGGAAGGAAAATGTCAGTAAAATGAAAAAAAAAGTTACTACTCAAAGCCAAAAAAATATTGTGGAACATTAATACTTTCCCGCAAATGGCTAATGTGGCCCTGACTGAAAAGTTTGCCCACCCCTGGTGTAGGCTATATAAGAATCGGAAAGAATTGTCGTGGAAGTTTTGCCCAGGAAAAAGATCTTTTCACAGTAGCAGCCCCAGATTTCAATTTTTACTTTGACAACTTTTCACTCTAAAGTTTCAGAGCAAAATGTTTGTTGTGCTACATGTGTCATTTCTTTTGGTGTGAAACCTGTGAGATGGAATTCAGCAAACATGTCTTTTAGATCAGAGTGAAAAGAATATTTTTTTGAGACATTTACATGCTATTGGAGTGTGAGCAAGGTAATACAGGCGGGTCATCGCTAATCCGGCACTAATTTTGGCTAGCGTAAATTTTAAATTTCCCGGGTCGCCTCACCAACCTGCCGGGTACTTGCTGCATAAACATTGTTGGTGTCAGTAGATAAGACACATAGGCAACATTTAGGCACTTTATTTCGACTCGAATAAAGTGCCTAAATGTTGCCTATGTGTCTTATCTACCAACCTGTCGGTATTGTATACCATTTGATAATCACATTGTTGGTGTCACTTTTAAAACATAGGCTAGCCATTCAATTTGTTTTTCTCCCCTTTATTGTTTATAACCTGCTCACTTTAACCCAGCCATGGTCCAGTGAATAAAGGAAATGCTTCTCGTTGTGTAAAGCACGAACAACCCTACATTGTCCATAAAAAGTATGGTTGAACTTCTGAAAAAACTCGACATCGGTGGTCTGTGAGAAAGCTTGTGTGAATTTTGCAATACTGGGGTTTTTTGCAGTTGATGAATAAAAAACAAAAAAAAAATTACTCTGTGAAAGGAAAACGGTGAAGGAAGGAAAAATTTCAGAACTAGATCAAGTTCTGATGAAGTGGTTTAGGTTATGTGTAAGTGAAGATGTTGAGTTGTAAATTTCAGCTTTTCAGTTTGGTTAAATTTAATAACCCTTTCATTGTCGGTCCCATTGTAAAAACGACTTTGAAGTCACTGTCGGGCCTGTAGTATGACACCATGAACTCAGCTCACTCAAAGCTGTGACCAGTAAATTTGAGCCTAGAATGAAAGAATTCGTCCATGTGGTAAGTGTGTACTAATATAAAAAAAATCCTGCAGCACGTAGTACATAGAGAAAAAAATGCGACCATTTTTTTTATATAAAAGTGACTTTGCAATGTGTTTTCGTATGGTTTTTTATGATTGTATTCTCGGTTTTTTGTCTTTATTTCATAAAGGAGATATATTACAGAAATAAGGTGATTTTTGATTGGGTTTTAGAACGGAAAGTTCCTTGAAATTGAGCTCAAAGTACTGGAAATGTTCGATTTTTGCCGGTGTTCAAGAGGAAACAATTCACGACAAAATCCAATACCTGTCCAACTGGACGGTCTAATACGCGGTCATGAATGGGTTGACATTATTTACAAGTTATTGCAGTAATGCAGTAGACTGCATAACAGCAAATCAATTTTTTTGTGGAATAAGAATTCAGACTGCAAGCAACCATAAAATAAGAGGGACCCTGGAGACATGACTATTGAAAAGAAAAATGTTTTTTTAGTGCCAGGGAAAGTTTGCATTGTTTATTCTGGACACTTTTGAAATTGGCATCAGAAATTTGTGAAATTTGGGCCAATTACCCATTTCTGACACTATTGGGTAGATGAATAGGTAAATGGGCGATTTCTTGTACTCCCAATCGACAGAATAAAAGGGAATACTAGCAAAATAGCTATGATTTTTGGTCGACCGGACATGGAATTACCCAAAAAATAGGGTGTAAAGTGGGCGAAATCGCCGATGCATAAATATCTCCGAGACTGCTAACTTTACGAGAGCATAATTCCCTAAGTTTCCAAAAAAAATTAGTACTTTTGGTTCGTTACCTTCGGAAAAAGATGTCTATAATTTCGTGAGATAGAATATTTTTTTTTTAATTCTTCGACAATGGGAGCAAGTTTGCTAGCTGGGGGTCGCGACAGTGAACGGGTTAACCAGTTGTACTGATTTATGGGGTTTTTAAAGGCAGCATGAGGTGGTTAGTGTTGGGTTTTTAAATGTATTCTAACCTAACCACTCTGTAATCCGACAGAATCACTAATCATGCAACCTACAGGTCCCGATGATGCCAGAGTAGATAGTCAGCCCGTATCAATGAAGGGCCTTTGGGGAAACTGGCTAGCCACGGTGGTACACATATATACAACCGGAAACCAAACCGATGTGCGTGACATAAGAGGGGGAGGGAATGCTGCCGCCCTACATAATTACACCTGTCACACTTAAATCATCTTGTTATCCGGTATAAAAAAGTGGCCTCTAACATAAACCTATTAGAGGTTTTTGTTACTATTATGTATCTCCGCTATGTTGATAATCTAAGAAATAGGCAGAAATTCTGTTAAATTAGAAAAAGTAACTTCACCCGGTGCTAGACAACCAGGCTTTATGGACTGTGGGTCAGCAGACCACCAGAAGCAACAGCCTAGTTGACCAGGGAAGCACCACACGAGCCTGGCTCAAGGGCGGGGTACGGGAGTAGAAAAACTCTCAAAATATATCACCCCGGGGGCTTTTATCTAGTAGCGGGTGAAGTCACTGCGTGGATGAAGCGTCGTCCATTTGTCTGTCTCATCTTGTGGGTATTTTGTACTATTACCTATTGTTTTCCCGTGATTATCTGCAGCTGGCCCATAAATTGACTTGAAAATATTAAAAGATAGTGTTAATAACTAATTATATGAGTTATGGGTCTTAAATACCTAAACATGATTTGACTAGGTACATGAATTCCTCAGTAGCTACTAGACATCAAATTGCATAATTTCTGTTACCACAGAAAGATCAAATGTAAATTTAGCATGAGCAATAGGTCAGCTTTGGGCAAGTCACATCCTGTATGACAGTGTGCGAAACTTTTTACATTTCTGTTTAAAAACGCACGTGAGCAAACACTAAAACATGCATAAACTATACATATAGTTCTTGTAATAATTACCTAGTGTTTGTGTAATTTTAAGCCAGTTTTCGGTTTCATTCCCAAATTTTTATACCTAATTGTCCGAGCTTTTTATAATCGTGATAGTCAGACGTATGAAATTACTTTCCCACTACTAATTTGTGGCTGTGGATGGCGAGACGAGAGCTGAGGAGGAGGATGGAGAGCATGTAGCATCAACAGGTTGGAGTGCCATTAGTTTTTGCCTGAAGCAGTTAGTTTTTTAGGCTCAAAGGGCTATCAACTGTACGAAGGTTTTTGTGACCGCAAAAACCCTCAATTTAGAAATAAATATTGTAATAGCTGAAGCTAAATTTAAAAAATCAACGCCCCATATGTTTTATATACCAAGGATATATATACCTATCAGTGGTTATCCATGCCACCGAATCAAGATCGGTTTTAAAATGATAAGTTATTCCCCCCACTTGTGGGCCCTCTGAGTCTCTTTTCCCCTCATTGTTATGCTGATTTTAAATCTCTTGCATTATCATTTATGTTATTACCATTGGAATATTTTCCTTTCATGATACTAGCGTTGTTTCACTGCACGCAGTATTTTCTTGCGTGTACCTTATGTTAGTTATCCTGATTTTTTGTAGGGGCAATAAACATGAGAATAAACTCTTCATAGTTATAGATTATAATTTGCTGAGCGGTTGTGTGATTAATTTTCAAAATGGAACGATTATACAGTTTGAAGTTAGTGGCCATTACATTGTAGAATTTTAATCTCTCGCTTTGTAAATGAAGAATATAAAGGGGTCAGTATTTTTTTTTTTTTTGTTAATCTCCTCTATGTTGGCGATGTTGTGGTTAGAGATAGCTTAAGCAATCACCCATTGCCAGACGCTTAGTCACGGCTGGAGGCTCACTGAGGGACATCTGTGTGTATTTGTGCTACTCACAATGTTTTGTCAACATCATGGCTCTCTGCTCTCTAGTTATGGCATAGTTGTAGACATTGAGAATGTTAAGGAGCATGACGTGTTTTGCATGGCAGGAGAATATTAGAGCAGTAGCCTAAGACGAGAATATTTCAGTCAAAAGGCGAACTGATGAAAAATAACAAGGAATTCTACTAGGTAATAGTATCTTCTAGTCGTGGGTGGAGGATGTGTTATTAAGGATTAGAAGATGAGTTAGTACTGGCCGCCGATGGATAGCTAAATGTATGTTGGTTTGAGTGTTGAGGTAGCCGTGGCAGTGACAGTAGTTATAAATCAGTGAAATATACTGCTAAGGGTGGACTGCAGAAATAATTAGTGGGAGGGGTTGGGTGAGTTGGAACTGACCACTATAGCCAAGTAGGCCTACGGTAGCGCTCATTTTTATTTATATTTCATATATCAGAGTCTATGGTGGCCTGAAAGCGCACACGAAACTATAGACCAAGAGCACTGACATTACACATCTATTAGTATCCATCAAATAATGCTTATGAGAAAAATTGCTTAACACGTGGAATTACAACATATGCACTACCCGGCTTCTGACCTTTACGACATAGTGTACTAATTTAGGTGGAATTACCGACAATAATGTACAATGATGTACCTCATACATCATTACTCACTCTGTATTATTCCTTAATCTATTCTTACCTCACCTATGGTATATCTGCATGGGGATCTAAAGCAGTAATGTAAAACCTGCAGTGACTCAACATATGTCTGCTGTTAGAATGATCATGATTCTGATTCCAGGTAACAATCGCTGCCCCCCCCGCCAAGCTATGCAGAAATTTAAAATTAATCAGCACACAAAACATCCGCACTTACTACTGTGCATATTATATGTACAGATAACACAGATACAAATCGTGACTCGAAGCTAATGCTGTAACAATGTATAGACGCAAAACAAGAAATGAATACATACCTATTTGACATTCCGCGTATTCCATTCATCCTAACCTCGAACTCCATTCATATAAAAGGTTAAAAAAATATGAAACTCGCTGTCAGAAGCCTTTAAAAATTACCCATCTGCTAACTTCCTCGAATATACTGTCAAAAGCTTTTATTTCTGACGTGATTCATGAAGATAGATTATAGATGTCAAATTTAAGAATCTCCTCTCGATTGTCCTACTTGAAGCATCTTGCATACTCTTTCACCTCTTGTGTCAGTCATGCCTTCCCCTTCATTGACTTATTAGTGTAGTATGTTACTTTCTCCACGTCTTAATGTTGATATTATAAAAGAAGACAAAGTTTTGTTACATTTAACAATCTTGTAGTAAACTTATCAACAGGCAACTAAGCTTATCAATGTTAAGTAGTTGAAGTTAGCTTCAGATTAGTACTACTCTTAAGTTAGCATTAAGTTATAACTACAAGGAAGATGACTGGCTAATGACCCTCACAACATTAGATGCTAAACAAGTGATACTCTTAAATTTAGTATATTTACACACTAGATGATTTTTTTTTAAAGGCACCGGCCGTCTCCCACCGGACGTAGGGTAACCTAAAAAAGAAGAAAACACAATTAACCATCACTCACTCCATCATTGTATTGCCAAAGGCGCTTTAATATTACAGTTCAGGTGCCCCGCCCCTCCTTCAGGGTGCAAGCACTGTACTTCACACCACCAGGACTCGAGTCTGGCTAACCGGTTTCCTGAATCTTTATAAATGTTATCTTGTTCACACTCCAACAGCCCCTCAAATCATAACACCACTTGCCTCCACTCCTATCTAGCACGCTCACATATGCATGACTGGTTGTCCAAGCTCCTCGCATACAAAATCTTTCCCCTCCCTCCAACCTTTCCAAGGGTGGCCCCCTACCCTGCCTTCCCTCCACTACAGATTTATACATCCTCTAAATCATCCTGTTTTTCTCCATCCTCTCTAAATTCCAAACTATCTCAACAGCCCCTCAGCTCTCTGGATAATAGTTTTGGTAACCCAGCACCTCTCCTAATCTCCAAACTACGAATTATATAATTATCTTCATAATATTCACACCACACATTTCCCTCAGACATGACATCTCCACTGCCTCCAGCCTTCTCTTCACTGCAACAGTCACCACCCATGCTTCACACCCACATAAGAGTGTGGGTACCACTACAGTCTCATACATAACCCCATTTGCCTCATGGATAATGTTCTTTGTGTCTACAGAGGCTCCGACGCACCACCACCTCTTTCCCCCTTTCGAGTCCTGTGGTTCATCTCGTCTTTCATACATAAACCTGGTCTGTCGACAAGTCCACTCCCAAAATTA
>NC_069495.1:17893272-17921342 GCF_026875155.1 Cherax quadricarinatus | reverse complement strand
CAGCATAATCTAAATGAGGCCTAACTAGATATAAGATTTTAAAGAACAACCTGGGACTTCTTTTATTTATACTTCTGACATAAGCCAAGTTTTTGTTAGCTTTTGCGAACACTTAGCACTGTCTTTTTTTAAAATTCATTTTAAACCAAAATTCCCCTAATCTTTTTCGCATCGTAAACTAGATCTATTTTTAGTTTATATTGGCAGGGTTTTTACTCATGTCTAACACTGGGAACTTTGCATCATGTTGAATTTCATCACCATAACTCACAAATCGTAATACAATTGAAAACAAACTTCCACGGGCGGGATTTGAACCCGCGGGTTCAAACCCGCCCTGGTAGGTTTTTTTTTTTCTACCACTTCTCCGACCTGCAACAATCTTTCAAAACTTCTTGGAGTTTCAATGTCCCTTCAAATGAATTCTCGGCCTTTTTTGGCGTCATGGGCAATTTGCTTATATCGTTTTGTAACGAACAACAAGGGGCCCAACACCGACCCGGGGAAACCCCACTCGTGCACGCCCCCACTCTGTTTTCTCCTCATTTGCACACACTACTGCCTATCACAACCCACCCTTTCTCCGGGAAAACATGTCTCCTCTTTTCCCCGGGGCCTTAATTTTCCTCAATAGCCCTCCATGGGGAATTTTCGAAAGCCTTACTGAAGTCCATATACACAATATCATTTCATTCCCAGATCTACCTCCCAAATACCTTTAAAAAAAAATCAGAAAATTTGTAAGCAGAAACGCCCCTTGAAAACCATTTTGGATTAATTAACATTTTATCCCTTTTCAAAGGGTTCAGTTTCCTCTGCAATTATTGTTTCCCAAAAATTTTTCCCACTATGGGGGTTTTAGGCTTATTGGTCTATAGATCGAAGCTAAGACCTTCACCTGTTTTGAAAACTTTAACATTTGCCATTTTCCACTTATCTGGCATTATTAGTTTGAAAATGTTAAAAGTTTATGAAATTTGCTAATTTTCCTCTTTACTTTACTTTAGAACCCTTGAAACAGTTCATCAGAGCCTGTGGATTTGTTGGGTTTTTAAATTTATCTTTTGGGGTCTAAGGACCATGTCACGGTGACCCTAATCGGCATAGTTTATTTCCATCCCATTCTACATAATTTATTATTTCTGGAATACACTATACTTCCTGTGAAAAAACGCGATGAAGTAAATTTTTAAAAATCACACATTTCCTTATCACTGTTGGTGATTTACCTAAAAATAACAATTTAATCTTATTCTATATACCGAAAGTCCTTTTGGTTAGTCTTCGATTCCCTTACAACTTAACCCCATAACTCTTTTTCTTTTTTTTCATTTTATATTTCTCTACGAATATATTGATTTCTTAACTGCCCCTCTCCTCTTTGGATTCGCCTAACAGCCACCCCTTTTAGCCATGGATTTTTAATCTATGTTTATTCTTTTAGGATCTTTTTTGTTTGATAAAATTTTCCTTTTCAAAATATAAGTTTCGAGCAGCTACAACGCCTGGAAAATGTCATCAGCAACCACACCCCCACCTGACCCAAGTCGGGTCATTCCATTTCAATCCACCCAGGTAATACCAAGTATTATTAGGGTAATCCATATATAAAAAACAAGGGTGATTTATGACACTTCCCAATCATCTTTAACCTCAAGATTTTTATTTAGTGATTCTGTTGGAAAAAACCCAAAGTCAGCAGGTTTTCCTCTTTTTGGTTCTGTCACAAAGTGTTTTAAAAAAAAAATCCAATCTTATCACAAAAGTAGCTTAAACCTAAATTTCCTGTAAAACGGGTTCCAGTCAATTTGCTAAATTAAAACCCCCCCCAACGCACAACTTTTTTCGTATGTAATGCCTTACAAATTTCGTCCCATAGAAGCTTACGCACTCACATCAAAGGTTTGGGGGGCCGTAAAACACACCCAAAATTAGTTTTTCAAGACCCCGAGAAGCTTATCCAATATTTAGTGGTCGACGCTTCTAAAATTTATATATTGTCCAGCAACAATTTAAATACTCCCGACACGCCACCCACCGCCCTTTCCGTTAACCCTATCAGTGGGAATAATTTATAGCCTTGAATGTGGCATCCAAAGGGTTTTTTCTCTTTCAGACAAAAAACCCGGTCTCCATTTAGCAATATCATCCATGGTTCCAGCACTTGCAAATTAAAAATTTTCCATCTATCTTATTTCTTACACCCACTATTGAAAAGAAACTTTAAGAAGCTATTCTTGCCACCCTACGTCTCCCTTTTTCTGACCACCCATTGTCTTTATTTGAAATTTGTGATAAATAATGTCTTTTAAACACATCCCTGAGGTACCTGGGAAATCTGCTTTTTTCAACCGACGTGCTGCAACCCGTTTTTTCCCCCCTACACCCCATACCTCTATCTTCTAACAGTTTAAAATCCTAGACAGGTCAGCATGGCCCTCCCCGATCGAGTTGGGCCGGGTGAGGGGGAAAAAACTCTCTCTTCCTCAACAAAAATGCATCCCCCCCTCCCTCCGCATCCCTAAAAAAAGGTATGGCTTTTTTACAAGGTTTAAAGTGGTGAGTTAATAAATTTGGGAGAATTACCCACAATATATTAGGTAAAAGGGCACAAAGGGAACTGGGGTGACATTTTGGTGACAACTTTTTCTCTCCCGGAGCGAAACCGGCTTGACAAACGTCCTGAAGGGCAAAACTTGTCACAGTAAAAAATCACATTAATGCACTTCTCCTTTTTTTCCAACATGGGTGGGGATCGACGAGCTGGACACATGGACTTAAGAAAAAAGAACATAAGAAAAGGGGGAAAACTGCAGCAGGCCTGTTGGCCCTACTAGCAGGTCCTTTTCATTTTTATCCCACTAACAAAAATTTACCAACCCAATTTTCAATGCCACCCAAAAACAAGCTCCGATGTGCAAATCCCCTCAAAACCACCCCTCCCACTCATGTACTTTTCCAACCTAAATTTTTAAACTAACCCCCAATCCTACCTCAATACCCACTAGGGAACCTTCCCCTCATCAACTACCCATTCCAACCAAAACTTTTTTCCATTCCTTTCTAAATCTAAAAAATCTAATTTAAATCCATTACTGCGGGTTCTCTCTTGGGGAAGATCCTCAAGACCTTTTTTAATATCCCCTTTAATAATACCTATCTTCCACTTAACACTTTGATCATCTCCCCTCATTCTTTGTCTAACAATGAATGAACTTAAGAGTCCCTTCAATTTTTTCTTCTAAGGGAAATTTCTAATGCTTTATTAATTTAGCATCCTACGCGAATGTTTTCTAACGAATTTATGTCCATTCGAATAGGAGACCAGAATTGAGCTGCATAACTAGGGGAGGGCCTTACAATGATTTTAAACCTGCGTATACCTCGGGACTTCTGTTGCTTACACTTCTTGAATAAATCCCAGTAATCTATTTCCTTATTACGTACGCTTAGGCATTGCGTCTTGGTATAAGGTTGCTGCTTACCATAACCCCCAAGTCCTTTTCGAAATCTTATGGCAAAGTTCTATATTTTTTTAAACTTATAATGCTGGGGTTTAGGACACCCGGCTTCAAAACCCTTGCATTTATCTACATTGAACTGCATCGCCCTTTTCGACCAAGAGTAGAGTTTGCTAAATCCCCCTTTAATTTCCCTAACATCTACTTTTTAAATAAATTTACCCTACCTACTTCGGCATCGGCGAATTTGCCTTTCACTAAAATTCCTTCATCAAGACATTGATATATATTAAAACAACAATGGGCCCAAGACTGACCCCTGGGGAACGCCACTTTTTCTGACCCCCCGATTTAACCCATTTATGGAAACTCTCTGCTTCCTGCTGTGACCATGATTCGATCCACGAGAGCACTCTTCCCCAATGCCATGAGCTGCTACTTCTTCAACATCTTTGGGGGCAGAACTCTATCAAATGCCTTACTAAAATCTAAGAAAAATAATATCAAATTCTTTATCGTGGTCAACAGCCTCAAAAGCTTTACTGAAGAAAGTTAATAAATTAGTTAGACAAGACCGGCCTCTTGTGAATCCATGCTGAGTATCATTAATCAAGCTATGCTTATCGAGATGGTTTCTTAAATCTCAGCTAATAATTGACTAGTAATTTGCCTAAAATTTGAGGTCAGCTTATTGGGGCGGAAATTTTGACGAATAACGACTTGTCCCCTGTTTTAAAAAAGGAATTACATTAGCCATCTCCACATATCAACACTACACCTGTTTGAAGAGATAAATTAAAAATATTAGTTAATGGTTCAAAAGACTTCCATTTTGCATTCCTTTAGAACCCTTGAAAAAACCTCATCAGGACCCGGTGCCCTTAAATTTGCTTCAGTCGGTCTATCTGCTTCACAACCATTTCACTAGTGACTGTGATTTTACATATTTATCTTCTTCTGCCCACTAAAAAAATTTAAATTTACCGAATATTATTAGTGTCTTCCTGTGTAAAAACCGAGAGAAAATAATTAATTAAAATCGAGCACTTTTCATTCTCTTTGTCATAAGATGCCCATATTTATTTTTAAGGGGACCTATCTTATCTCTGACTTTTTTTTCTATATACCGGGAAAAAAACCCTTTTTGGGTTAGTTTTAAGAATCCCTAGCAACTTTAATTTCATAGTCCCCTTTTAAAGTTTTTTCTTATCCCCTTTTTTAATGTCCCTCTTAATGTCAATATACTATTCATAAGATGACCCTCGCCTCTTTTGATACCCTATAAATTCCTTTCTTATGCCCTAGTAGATATTTCACCCTATTATTCATCCTTTTTGGGTCATTTCTATTTGATCTAATTTCTTTATAAGGATAATGTTCTTTGAGCAGCAGTATTGTGTTCAGAAAACTGTCATATTGGTAGCTCTCTTCGTTACCCCAGTCAACAGATAAGTTTTTCCTAAGCCCATCGTAATCTGCTAAGCGAAAGTCTGGGACTGTTTACCGAGTTACCCCTACTAACATACTCCCATTAAATTTCTAAATGTAATTGATTTGTGGTCGCTAGCACCATTTCCTCTGAAACTTCAAAATTTTATTAACAAGGGATTAAATTGTTTGCCAAACTAAGTCAAGCAGGTTATTACCCCTTGTAGGTCTGTCACAAACTGCTTCAAAAAACAATCCTGAACTACTTCTAAGAAGTCGTATGATTCTAAATTCCCAGTCAAGAAATTCCAATCAATAGACTAAAGTTAAAGTCTCCTAGAATTACTACATTATCGGCCTTGTGGCCCTAACAATTTCCCCCCATAGTAGTCCTTCCCTGGTCCCTATCAAAATTTTGGGGGGACGGTATATCACACCTAAAGTTAATTTTCATGCCCCTCTGAAAATTCTATCCAAACAGACTCTGGTATGTGTTACTTCAGACTTAATACCCGTTTTAATGCAACAGTTCAAGCGATCTCGGACATACAATGCCACCCCACCCTCCTTCCCGATACTTCTATCTACTTGGAACAATTGAAACCCTGAATGTGACATTCTGCAGGCATGTCCCGACTTTTTGAATTAAACCACGTCTCATAATGGCAAATACATCTATGTTACCTGCACTAGCAACTAGTCTCAACTCGTCCATCTTATTCCTAGCACTGCGACTATTTGTGTAATATATATTTAAGGACCCTCCTTTCCCTCTCTATCATTCCTGCTCCTTTCTGTTATTCCACAAAAACCTATTACTGTCCTTGTCAATTAGTGCCACTGGCTTTCCGATATCCACCTCATTTTGCCTATTACTAGTTCTCCTAGTACTCATATTACTACCCTGAGACTTCACAGTTTTCCCGCAAAAACCCATACCACTAACTATTCCTAGTTTAAAGACCTAACAGCTCCCTCCACTGCGTTGGCCAGTGCTCCCACCCCACACCTAGATAAGTGAACCCCATCCCTGGCATACATGTCATTTCTGCCATAGAAGAGGTCCCAGTTGTCAATGAATGTTACCGCATTTTCCTTACAGTATTTGTCAATCAAAACATTTACGTCAGGGGTACCCAACCCAAAATGAGAGCGCTGAATTAAAAGCTTATTTTTTGAGTTCAATTTGTTCACCCGCAGTGCTGTATTTGGTTCAAATTTTGATTAAAAAATTAGAGATTTGACCTCATCTTCAAATGTGATATTACCTTTGTAGGGGTGCAACCATAATCCAACATTTCCTGTTAGGTAAGACACATATGCAACAGTTAGGTATCTATTTCGAAACGTTTCGCCTACACAGTAGGCTTCTTCAGTCGAGTACAGAAAAGTTGATAGAAGCAGAAGATACTTGAAGACGATGTAATCAGTCCATCACCCTTAAAGTTTTGAGGTGGTCAGTCCCTCAGTCTGGAGAAGAGCATTGTTCCGTTGTCTGAAACAATATGAAGTTGAAGTGACAGAATGGGGCCTTATATAGTGCCAGGTGAGACGTAGGTTGCTTTGGGAGGGCAGTCCCTCTCAAACCCAGCCGTTCTCACTATAGAGGTTGTCGAAGTTGATGGTCTGTACCAAGATACCCTTGTGTTGCAGTGTCTGACAGAATGAACATTAAAATGGTATAAAATACCGACAGATTGTTAGGTAAGACACATGTGCAACAGTTTGGTATCTTTATTTCGAAACGTTTCGCCTACACAGTAGGCTTCTTCAGTCGAGTACAGAAAAGTTGATAGAAGCAGAAGATACTTGAAGACGATGTAATCAGTCCATCATCCAAAACATCTGGGAGTGATAATGTCAGAAGATCTCACATTCAAGGAGCACAACATTAATGCAACTGCAAGAAACTGAACTCTTCTCCAGGCTGAGGGACTGACCACCTCAAATACTTTTTTCCAAGTTTGATGGACTGATTACATCATCTACACCTGCTGCCTCTGTATCTGACTGAAGAAGCCTACCGTGTAGGCGAAACATTTCATCAATAAAGATACCCAACTGGTGCACATGTCTTAATCTTCAACTTGATGGTATTTATAGTTTCCCAAAATAAAAATTGTCCCTTTGGGTAAACACCTGACTAGTTTTTCTCTCGAGTTCTACTTGACAAAAACCCAAATGTTGCCTTGTCATAGTATTGTATGCGACCCCCTCGCCCCTCCATCGTATTATAAAAAAGCGGAGTCAAAAGCTTCATCGTCCTCCCCCCCTCCCCTCTCTTGTTGGAGGCCAATTTTCTCCATAATACCTCAAATGAAAAGCAGGTGTAGCGTAGTAGTACAAAGGGCAGAACTCACTAAAATGTTATGGGCCAAAGCCCCTCTTAACATTCTTTGCATACACAAGGAGATCAACAAGAACCCTCGCGTCTTCGAGGAGGGTACATGGATAGAATCCTCAAGCAGTTCCTGATACTTAGGCTGTGGACTGTGTGAGCGCGGGCAATAACAGTTTGATCGATCATGCCAGCACCTGGAGTTAGAAGCAAAACAAAATCAAAAATAAATGAGTCAAGATTGCATATTATCGGGTCGATCTTTTAACAGCATTTCAAGTGCATAAGAATAACGAGTTAACAAGAAACATATATTCTTCAGAGAAAGTCAATAAGAGGATACATAACTACAGTCGGCATCTACATAGAACCCCAAAGTCTTACTGAAATCCAAATAAACAATACCGCCTGAATGAAAAAGTACATGCCTGTATGGGCCAGTTAGGCTGCTGCATGTTCTTCATTTTTATTGTTCTTATGACAGAAGAGCCACTTGACTATGGCACATTCAACAAGTCACCTTGCCTCCTGGTTACGCTAGTTCAAAATCTAGCCAGGTTATCAGACAAGGGCAGCAAACTCTCTCGGCTACCTTACATCAATCTCCAGCTTCGCCACTTGATTACAAATCTATCAATGGGTAAGGTTTATCAACTCTGATGAATAAAGGTACATGTGAACATTCTTCCACTCTTTACCTGGAGAGGAGAGAGTTCCGGGGGTAACGCCCCCCCCCCCGCGACCGGGCGTCTGTGACCGGCCTTCCTGGTGGTTCAGAGCTGATCAACCAGGCTGTTACTGTGGCTGCATGCAATCCAATGTAGAGCTACAGCCGTTTGTCAGGTACCGACTTTAGGTGCTTGTCCAGGTGCAGGCTTGAAGACTGCCAGGGGTATGTTGGTAATCCCCCTTAATGTATGCTGGGAGGCAGTTGAACAGTCTCGGGCCCCGGAAATTATGTATGGTCTCTTAACGTGCTAGTGACCTCTGCTTTTCATGGGGGGCTGTTGCATCGTTGCCAAAGTCTTTTGCTTTCGTTGGGAGTGATTTTCGTGTGCCAAGTTACGGTACTAGTCCCTCTAGGATTTTCCAGGTGTATATAATCATGATCTCTCCCGCCTGCGTTCCAGGGAGTAGGTTCAGGAACTTCAAGAAAAAAGCTCCGTAATTGAGGTGTTTTGATGTCTGTCTCTGTATTAGACTGATAAAACCTACTGGGCGGGCGAACTGTCGTCATTGAAGATACCAGGTGTTACTAATGTATTCATCAACTTGTGGGTATTCTATACCATTAAACCTAATTTATCAGACTTCTTTGTCTCACACCTAAATTTAAGTGAACTACATCATTAATGTAAAAAAACGTATATGATTAATTCAGCCATAATAAACGTTATCCAATATTTGACTTAATATCCAAATTTCCTGTCGTTAAAAACAATCATTTACCAACGAAATGATAAACAAAGAGCGTGGGGAAATGGTCATACACTGGGAATCACCTTTAGTCCCCATGTTAAGGTTTAAAGTATTACTGATGGTAGTTACAGCCTTCTGACCACAATTGTTGTTTACGGGTGTAAACCTACAACAGCAGCCCCTTCCCTTCCGGATGTCGTCTCTGCCCCAACCTTTAATGGATAATTGAGCTATCCTCATTGGCCCAAGTGCACTCAGCTCTGACCATTTTAACACTGTATGTATGTATCTACTCACCCCTGTTTGTGATGGAGTTATGACAGGGCACTAGCTAGTTGTGTTCCAATGTGATAACTTTCAGTGGAAAACACAGTAAACACTGGGCTGATGTGATCCAATTTTGCTAACAAAAAAAAAAAAAAAAACTAAACAACTTCCAGTTGTAAACCCCTGGCTCCACCATCACTTTATTCCTTATACCCAGCAACCTAACTCCAGGCCTCACCACTTCCCTTGTTACCCATACCCCGCCCATACCACCACCTCCTGTCCACCCACCGCCCTCAACAAAGTGCGGGCGCTTTTCCTGGAGTGGACGTCATCTGTGGTGAGGCATAGCTGAAGTCCACCATGTGTGCTCAGTTTAATTGCTGGCTCTTTATTTAAACCAGGGTGATGTGTTGTCGTATATGCTTGCTGTTCATCGTCTAGATAACTGGTGTGAATAAAAGATATCACATGAGAGAGGATTGATTTAATTTGGAAGCGATAAGAGCCGGAATTGTCTGATGGTGAGAAGCCCGCCCCGCCAAAACACTCAGAAAGAGGGATGAGGAGGATGTCACACGATAATTTGAAACGGGATGGTTGACGCATCTCTGTGAACAGTATTGAAGAATTAGACACAAAAGCAACAATCTGCGTATCTTTATTGAAGAGTTTCGAAGCCAGTGGCTTTATCACATATAAATTCACGACCGTAATGAGGAAGTAGAGAAGTACAGAAGCAGCAGTAATCAGTCCTCAGCTTGCAGCTGGTGAAGAGTCGGGGAGCTGTGCTTCAGGACTTGCGAAACTGTCGTATTTGTTTACCATTTTGCTAATCTTACGGTACTCTTTAAACGACTCAAGGCGAGGGCTTATCTCTTATTTTTTATTAGTTCTTCTGACTTCAAATTATGTCCTTGAATTATCTATGATAAAAACATTGGATAGCGAAACGTTTACAATAAACATACCCAGATGTTTGCACATGTGTCTACTTCTTATTCTTGTCCGGTATGTACCATACATGTACAACAATAATATTGAATGAATGACGGCTAATGTTTTGTTTCTTGAGTCACCCTATGTCAAAATGCTAACTTTCACATTGTAGCAGCACAAGTGATAACTACTCGCGAAAACTTAAACTGGCTAAGCTCAGACACCAAGCTGCCAGCGTTTGTGTAAGTAATAAGCTTATATAGCCTAAATTATCCCAACCTAACTTATAATTAACATACCGAATAAGTATAGGTTGATATATTTCAAGTTCAGGGACTGGGCCAAGAGCATTGTTTGTTGTGATATTTGCACTATGTAATTTACAGTGGCGAAGTTATGATCATAAACTGCATTATGATACCAGTGCGGGGTAAAATACTGATTGGTGTACTTTACACATCAAATTTTTGGTTTGTTCATTTTTAAAACACAAATGCAAAGTGCAATTTAAGTTTAGCAATAAATTTCACATTTCTCCCCGCTAGTGTAAACTATAAAAACGAAAAATTTAAAAAAAGGGTATACAATCCCAACAATAGACGAGTTGTGTGAATGGTTTAAAAAACCACAAGTTAAAGTTTGAGCACTTATGAGCTTTGGGGAATTTTTTTTTGGAAGTTTCCCCACACGGGGGTTCTCAGCCCAATACAAAAGGAAGGGCGTAAGAGAGGGGGGTATGGGGTATCAGCCCCCCCTGGAGCGATGTGTCAGCCCATCAGTTTTGGAAAAATTTCGCATGGGCCCGTGACGTGGCTTTATACTGTAGTGAGGTGGGGTGAACGGGCTGCATAATGTCTCATAAAGTAGAGGGTTAAAAAAGAAAGGGGCTGTATCTGACGGTGGACATGTTTTAAAGGAAAAAAACTAGTTTAAAACCGAAAAACTTGAGGGAAAGGAGCAAGATTTTAAGGGCACCGCTATGAGATAAATTTTGCTCTTTGGCCTCATGCTCTGTCTCTTCCAATTTTTTCTCGATCCCCTTTAAAAATTTTTGTTCCTTCCATCTAGTTTAAAAAACAAAGGGGAAATCAAATCTTTGCTTCCTTCCCAATGACATGTCCACCGTACGCCACGTAGCGTACTTTTACTACTTTTCTTTCATTCTTTCCCCTGTCAAGAAAATACTTTATTTCCCTCTTTCTCCGGGATATTCGCATTTGTAACGTAGTTCTTGACTCAATTTCCATTCGTAAATTTATTCTTCGTCTTGGGTACCCCTTTGTTTTTTAACTATGCCTTTCACTGCTAAAACCCTATTCCTGTGAAATTTCCTGTTTCTGCCTTCCCCATTTTTTCTAGTCTTTTAAACTCAACAACTCTCCGTTCCTTAGATATCAAAACCACTTCCGCCAGACTAAAACCCTTCGCAGTAACCCAGTTCATACCTCTCCTCCCGCTATAGATGCTCTGGCGTCTACTCTACTCCTTGTTCCTCTTGTCCTCTTCAGTACTTTAGAAATTTTGCCGTTCCTTTCTGACAGACTCAGGGAGCACAAAAATAGTGTTAGCCTTGCCGACACCAATACCGCTGTGAAAAAATGGTTTTAAAAACCCGACAAGTTGAGATTGAGACACTTATGCAAAATATGGGAATCTTTATTTGGGAAAACGTTTCACGGCACAGTAGCTTCACCATCCCAGTAAAAAGCAGGAAGGTGAAGGTGAAGCCGCTGGTGGCGAAACGTTTCTTAAATAAAGATTCCCATATGTTGCATGTCTCAAGCTTCACCAATAAAAATTTTTCTGTCATCTTACAGATCACTGGTCTTCTGCTAAAACTCTCTACCCAACTTTCACAGTCTGTCTAGTTGAATCCTCCCTTATATACAACTTTCCCTATATGAATCTCAGTCGTGACTTAGTCTCTGTACAAGAAGGAAACACAATACCGACAAGATGAAATTGAGACACATGTGCAACATCTGGGTATCTTTATTGTAGACTTTTTCGCCATCCAGTGGCTTTATCAATACAAATTCCAGGACATAACTTGAAGACAAGAGAACTATGTACAGAAGATGAGGTATTCAGTCGTGACTGTCTCTGTACATGCCTTCCTTTCCCACTACATTGTCATAAGCTCCAAACTACGCAACACACATGATTTAATCAGTTTCTCCGTTCTCCTTCTCTCTTTACCTCTTCTTTCCTATTTTTCATTTTTCTTCTTTTGCGTTTCCTTTCTTCTGCCTTGGGTGTTCTGTCCTTCACTTCCCCCGTGTTTTAGGGCTCACCCCTTGTAGCAACAAGAGTCCCTCACCAGCAACAATAGTCCCTCACCAACATCAAGAGTCCCTCACCAACAACAAGAGTCCCTCACCAACATCAAGAGTCCCTCACCAACATCAAGTCCCTCACCAACATCAAGAGTCCCTCACCAACATCAAGAGTCCCTCACCAACAACAAGAGTCCCTCACCAACAACAAGAGTCCCTCACCAACATCAAGTTCCTCACCAACATCAAGAGTCCCTCACCAACATCAAGAGTCCCCCCAAACCCAAAATCAAGTCCCTCACCAACATCAAGAGTCCCTCACCAACATCAAGAGTCCCTCACCAACAACAAGAGTCCCTCACCAACATCAAGAGTCCCTCACCAACATCAAGTTCCTCACCAACATCAAGAGTCCCTCACCAACATCAAGAGTCTCTCACCAACAACAAGAGTCCCTCACCAACATCAAGATTCCCTCACCAACATCAAGAGTCCCTCACCAACAAGTCCCTCACCAACATCAAGAGTCCCTCACCAACAAGAGCCCCTCACCAACATCAAGAGTCCCTCACCAACACCAAGTTCCTCACCAACATCAAGAGTCCCTCACCAACAACAAGAGTCCCTCACCAACATCAAGAGTCCCTCACCAACAAGAGTCCCTCACCAACAAGAGTCCCTCACCAACATCAAGAGTCCCTCACCAACAAAGCCCCTCACCCAACACAAGAGTCCCTCACCCAAAACCAAGTTTTCCCCACCAACATCAAGTCCCTCACCAACAACAAGAGTCCCTCACCAACATCAAGAGTCCATCACCAACAACAAGAGTCCCTCACCAACATCAAGAGTCCCTCACCAACAACAAGAGTCCCTCACCAACATCAAGAGTCCCTCACCAACAACAAGAGTCCCTCACCAACATCAAGTTCCTCACCAACATCAAGAGTCCCTCACCAACATCAAGAGTCCCTCACCAACATCAAGAGTTCCTCACCAACAACAGGAGTTCCTCACCAAGAGTCCCTCACCAACATTAAGAGTCCCTCACCAACATCAAGAGTCCCTCACCAACATCAAGAGTCCCTCACCAACATCAAGAGTCCCTCCAAGAGTCCCTCACCAACATCAAGAGTCCCTCACCAACATCAAGAGTTCCTCACCAACATCAAGAGTCCCTCACCAACATCAAGAGTCCCTCACCAACATCAAGAGTGGGAAAATAGTTTAACATTACTAATAAAATTAAACACAAGAGACACAAGGTAAAAACTTCAAGATCTATTATGATAAACAAGACACAAAATAAACCAGCTGTATTTTAGCGCCCAAAGCTCATAATACAAGAATACAACGTGATCCTTTATTTTTTTAATAAGATGGTCATTAACACCGCTCCGCCCGCACTGTATATAATTGTTGGTACCCAGTACCAGTATGATGGGGGTTGTTGCTGGTACCCAGTACCATAGATGGTTGTTTGCTGGTACCAGTACCAGTATGATGGTTGTTTGCTGGTACCCAGTAACCCGTATGATGGTTTTTTTGCTGGGACCCAGAACCAGTATGATAGTGGTTGTTTGCTGGTACCCAGTACCAGTATGATAGTGGTTTTTGCTGGGTACCCAGTACCAGTATGATGGTTGTTTGCTGGTACCCAGTACCAGTATGATAGGGTTGTTTGCTGGTACCCAGTACCAGTATGATAGTGGTTGTTTGCTGGTACCCAGTACCAGTATGATAATGGTTTCCTGATACCCAGTACTAGTATGGTTGTTTGCTGGTACCCATTACCAGTATGATGGTTGTTTGCTGGTACCCAGTACCAGTATGATAGTTTGCTGGTACCCAGTACCAGTATGATAGTTTGCTGGTACCCAGTACCAGTATGATAGTTTGCTGGTACCCAGTACCAGTATGATAGTGGTTGTTTGCTGGTATCCAGTACCAGTATGATGGTTTGTTGGTACCCAGTACCAGTATGATGGTGGTTTGCTGGTACCCAGTACCACTATGATAGTGGTTGTTTGCTGGTACCCAGTACCACTATGATAGTGGTTGTTTGCTGGTATCCAGTACCAGTATGATAGTGGTTGTTTGCTGGTACCCAGTACCAGTATGATAGTGGTTGTTTGCTGGTACCCAGTACCAGTGGGATAGTGGTTTGTTGGTACCCAACACCAGTATGATAATGGTCGTTTGCCTGTAACCATTACCAGTATGATAGTGGTTGTTTGCTGGTACCCAGTACCATTAAGATATTGGTTTGCTGGTACCCAGTACCAGTGGGATAGTGGTTTGATGGTACCCAGTACCAGTATGATAGTGGTCGTCTGCTGGTACCCAGTACCAGTATGACAGTGGCTGTTTGCTGGTACCCAGTACCAGTATGACAGTGGCTGTTTCCTGGCACCCAGTACCAGAATGACAGTGGCTGTTTCCTGGTACCCAGTACCAGTATGACAGTGGATGTTTGCTGGTACCCAGGACCAGTATGATAGTTGAGACACTCTGATCGCGTGTTCTATCCCCGCCTGTGGTATGGTTTGTTTGCAATCGTGTCATTACGATTTCGTGAATCATGATAGTGGTTGTTTGTTGGTACCCAGTACCAGTATAATAGTGATAGTTTGCTGGTACCCAGTACCAGTATGATAATGGTTGCTTGCTAATACCCAGTACCAGTATGATAGTGGTGTTTTAAGGTACCCAGTACCAGTATGACAATGGTTGTTTGATGGTACCCAGTACCAGTATGACAATGGTTGTTTGATGGTACCCAGTACCAGTATGATAATGGTTACTTGCTGGTACCCAGTACCAGTATGGTAGTGGTTGTTTGCTGGTACTCAGTACCAGTATGACAGTGGCTGTTTCCTGGTACCCAGTACCAGTATAATGGTCGTTTGCTGGTACCCAGTACCAGCATGATAGTGGTTGCTTGCTGGTACCCAGTACCAGTATGATAGTGGTTGTTTGCTGGTACCCAATACCAGTATGATAGTGGTCATTCGCTTGTACCCACCAAAATATTTATTTTCTTATGCCAAATCTAAGGGGAAAACAACATCCAGTATCGGACCCCTGCTTAGACGAGATGACACCTACACAGATGACAACAAGGCAATGAGTTACTGAAGGTCCAGTATGACTCGGTGTTTAGTGAGCCGCTAATCAGACTAAGTGTCGACAACATACATAAATTTTTTATGACCGAGACTCAAAAACTGGTCAATCAAACATTTCTATTACACTAACACCACATGACTTCGAAAAAGCCATAAATGACATGACCATGCACTCTGCCCCAGGCCCAGGCATTCTATGGAGATGGAGCATGGCTACAGGGGTCATCCCATAGTCACTTAAAACAGACATAGCCCCACTCCACAAAGGTGGCAGTAAAGAACAGCAAAGAATTACAAAATAATAGCGCTAACGTCCTATGTCATAAAAATCTTTGAAAGGGTTCTAAGAAGAAAGACAGCCACCAATCTAGACACCCATCAGTTACACAACCCAGGGAAACATAGGTTTAGAGCAGGTCGCTCCTGTCTGTCCCAGCTACTGGATTACTATGACAAGGTCTTGGATGCTCTGGAAGACAAACAAAATGCAGATGTAGTATACACCGACTTTGCAAAAGCCTTCATTAAGTGTGGCCATAACAACGCACAAAATGCTTGTAAAAGGAATAACGAGAAAAACTGAGATAGATCTATAGCTTCCTAACAAACAGCACACAAAGAGTAATAGTAAACAGTAAAGTCTGAAGTGGCCACTGAAAAGCTCTACTCCACAAGGCACAGTACTCGCTCCTATCCTGTTCCATATCCTCATATCTGATATAGACAGGGATGTAAGCCACAGCACTGTGTCCTCCTTTGCTGATGACACCCGAGTCTGCATGACAGTGTCATCCATCGAAAGACTCCAAGCGGACATGAGCCAAATCTTTAACTGGGCCGCAGACAATATGAGGTTCAATGAAGAGAAATTTCAATCACTCCGATAAGAACAACTTGAGGAAATTAAAATTGTATCGGAGTATGAAAGAAATTCCAACCACACAGTAGAGCGAAAAACTAATGTGAAGGACCTGGGAGTGATAATGTCAGAGGATCTCATTTTCAGAGATCACAATGTAGCCACCATATCTGCTAGAAAAATGATGGGATGGATAACGAGAACCTTCAAAACTAGGGATTCAAAGCCCATGATGATTCTCTTCAAATCGCTTATTCACTCTAGGCTGGAATATTGCTGACCTGGAGAGTGTACAGAGAACCTCACGGCACACATAGTACGATAAAACACTTAAATTACAGGGAACGGTTGAAGTTCCTTGACTTGTACTCCCTGGAACGCAGGCGGGAAAGATACATGATATTATGCTCCTGGAAAATCATAGAGGGATTAGTACCAAATTTGCACACGAAAATCACTCCTTAAGTAAGCAAAAGACTCGGCAAGCAGTGCAACATCCTCCCAAGAAGGCGCTGGATAGACACCAACCAGGCTGTGGTTCATACGTCAGTTTACGTGCGACCAGCAGTAAGTCTGATTGATCAGGCCCTGATCCACCGCGAGGCCTGGTCACAGACCCGGACGCGGGGGCACTGACCCCCAAACCCTCTCCAGGTATACCAGTATGATAGTGATTGTTTGCTAGTACCCAGCACCAGTATGATAGTGGCTACTTAATCATTAATTAAGCAGGTCATTATTAAAGACCCACAACAGAGATATTTTCAGCAATCAACAAAGGCACATAAACGCAGGTACAGGAAGCAAATATTACTCCAGCGCTCAAGTTTAATTTTAAGTGTGAGGTGTGGGTGGGTGTGGTTGGACCTGATTAGCTTGTGCTACTAGGTCTGATGCCTTGCTCCTTCCTAAAGTGGAAGTGACCTGACTAGATGGGCCATTGGGCTATTTGGGGGTGGGGGGTGAACATGGACCTGCGTCGCATGGGCCCAGTAGGCCTGTTGCAGTGTTCCTTCTCTCTCATGTTCTTATAATAAAGTGAATGTCACATACAAGATTATAAAGTATCGCAAACTGAGAAACATATAGTGACAAAGTGACATTATTTATTAAAATCAATACACCAGGGGCGCCATTGGTACACTAAGAGAAAACACCATAAGTGCCCGGGGCCCAAGACTGTTCAACAGCCTCCCACCAAGCATAAGAGAGAATTACCAATAAACCCCTGGATGCCTTCAAGAGAGAGCTGGACAGATACCTGAAGTCAGTGCCGGATCAGCCGGGCTGTGGTTCGTACGTTGGACTGCGTGCGGCCAGCAGTAGCAGCCTGGTCGTGGACCGGGCCGCGGGGGCGTTGATCCCCTGAATAACCTCCAGGTAGACTCCAGGTAAACCCACAAACGTCACACAGCGGCATTATATATTAGAAAACCAAGTGTATCTTCATATATCGTATCAAACAACTCAACACTTCATATAGAATTAATATTATTAAGCACCTTACCCTTGAAGTACCTTTGATGAGTTTCCAGTCTTCCTACTCTCTGAGCCCGGCCATGGGCAAGGCTCGTTTGGTGCTAGCCTGGTCAACCAGGCTGTTGCTGCTGGTGGTCCACTACCCCACATATCCATCACAGCCTGGTTGATCTGGGATCTGGTGAAGATACTTGTCAAGTTCTCTCTTGATGACTTCTACACTTGTTCCAGCAGTGTTTCTGATATCTTCCGGTAATTATTATTATTATTATAATCAAAAAGAAGCGCTAAGCCACAAGGACTATACAGCGCTGCAGGGCAGGAAGGAAGCGAGGGCATCAGGTGGCAAAAGGGAGATGGATGAGCAACAGGTTACGGATAACAGCGGGGCAGTGGATGGTGAAAGGGTAAAGGGCAGCAAGAGACTGAACCAGAAAGGGCTGAGGGGAGTGCGAAAAGTATCATCAGAGTTTGTGGAGTAAATCAGTCGTTGTCAAGAATCAATGAGAGAGTCAGGATTAAAGGAGGGTCCATCAGCAAGAAGGGAAGGTAAGAGAGAGTAGGAGAACGAAGACGACGTTGGAGGTAAATTCTGCGTGCTCGTTGATAGAGAGGGCAGTCTAACAGAATGTGGCTAATCGATACTGGAACTTGACACTGCTCACAGAGAGGAACAGGGTGCCTCTCCATGAGATACCCATGAGTAAGACGAGTGTGGCCAATGCGAAGGCGGGAGAGAGTGGTCTCCCAACCTCGGCACTGATGACAAAGAAGACGGCCAGTAACCTATGCTCGGTTTAATAGAATGAAGTTTGTTACCGAGCAGAGTTGACCAACGTTGTTGCCAACGGGTGCGAAGGTGGGTAGCTATTGCAGCAAATAGTCCAGAAATGGAACACCTCGATAGGAAATTGGTAGGTCATATACTGCTGACCGCGCAGCAGTGTCTGCCTGTTCATTGCCCTGTACGTCGACATGACCAGGGACCCAACAAAAAACAATATCTTTATGTTTGGTAGAGATACGGCGTAGCCAAGTTGGATATCGGAGAACCTAGGGGATGAGATGTATTCAAATTTTCGTAGAGCCTGTAGAGCACTAAGGAGTCGGAGACTACTACAAATGATGACACAGGCATAGATGCGATACGAAATAAGTGCTGCAAGAATGGCATACAGTTCGCAGTAAAAATGCCTAGCTGAAGATAGTAAATGCCTCGTCGAAGCTGTCCGGAATCTCTGCTAGCGAATCCGACGCCGTTGAAGACTTAGAGCCACCTGAGTACACAGCGGTGGCAGGAGAAGAGAGTGGATGTGATCAAGAAAAGAGAAGCGGGAAGCCACCGTAGGCAGTTGAGCTTTCGAGCAAGGGAGTGAGAAAGAACAGACCCGAACAGCTGGAAATTTCCCAGGGGGGTAGGGAAAAGTGAGATGCTACATGAACATATTATAAAGGTGGTAATGAAGGGAAGACAAGAGTGAAAGTAGGCGATAGAGAAACGGGACGGCAGCAACAGGGGGCGGCGATCGAATAATGAATGTCTTCTAATATCGGATGACCATTCTATAAAATGGAAGATTAGTGTAGATCGTTTGGAGAGCGTACTTAGTAACGAAAGGCAATGGGCATCAACGGCGATCAGACATGGTGGAACATTCACTTCTGTATAGAGGCTCTCAAACAGGGGAAGGAGCGAAAAGCACCAAGGCACAAACGTAAGCCTTGGTGATGGATAGAGTTAAGGCTAGAGAGAGTAGCAGGAGAGGCCCGAGAATAAATCTGGTCCCCATAATCGAGTTTCGATATAACGAGGGCTGAATGTAGGCGAAGCAGAGTTCGTCGATCAGCTCCCCAGGAAAGATGTGCAAGTGTTTTAAGATGGTTTAGCGGCTGTGACAAGTTTGCCTTCAGAGAGTAATGTGAGGTTTCCAGGTTAACTACGGTCAAAGAGAAGGCTAGAAACCTGACTGTTTCACGTTTCGGAGGGGATAGGGAGCATTTAGAGATACAAGGATGGATCGGAGATAACAGAGGCGTCTAGTAAAGTAATTTGGTGAGTTTGGTTACTTGAAAATTTAAACCCATGTTTGCGTGCCCAAAGTGGAAAACACGGTCGACCGCACATGCTGGAGAGAAACTAGCAATAAGGTGACAGTCAGGCGCCTGCACAAGCATAGCGAAGTCATCAACTTAGAGTTGATGACAAATATTGGGTGGAAAGAGAAACAGGAGGCCAAATCATTTATTGCAAGGAGAGAAAGAAAAAGTTTGTGCTTAGAACACATCCCTGAGGGACTCCTTCAGCTTGGACGAAGTCCCGGGGAAAGAAACATATTGGACTCGAACACGGGAAATGTCTGGTCAGTTAAAAAGTTCTTTAAGGAAGGTTGGTAGAATTGCCTCGGATGCCTAAGGAATGGCCTGGGCCAATATATTATACCTCCAAGTTGTGTCATATGCCTTTCTCTCAGGTCGAAAAATATGGCAATAAAGGAGTGATTATTCGCAAAGGCTTTCGAACATACGTATCCAATGCGTGTTAAGAAGGGGTCTATGGTTAGGAACGACCCTTACGAAAAGCCATATTGACTAGCGGAGAGACAGTTGCGAGTCTCTAAATACCACATTAAACGTTGATTTACGAGGCGTTCCATCACTTGCAAACTGCACTTGTAAGAGCGATGGGGCGATAGTGGGAGGCCATCATTTCCTTGTAGTACACGTGTTTTGCGGAAAGGGAGAACAGGCAGATTTCCACATCTGGGGAAGAACTCCTTGTGCCCAAATAAGTTGATGAGGTGTAAGAGGACTACAAGGGCTGACCGATGTAAATGTTGTAAAACATACGAATTATGAATGTTCATCAGGCCAGCTGCCGACTGCTATGATCGGCAAGCTGAGAGCGTTGGCCTCCAGTTCTTGAAGTGTAATAGGCACATTATAACTGTTCTTTCTCCGAGAGAAGAAAAGTCCAAGGGTATAACTCTCTGCAGACTTTGAGGAAAGAAACTGAGGGGCATAGATGGAGCCCGCGGAAATACGGACCAGATGTGTGCAAGTTCAATGGCAACGTCGCGAAGGGTTTGCTATATCAACACCAGTGACCCGTAGAACAGGAGGGGTCAGGAGAGTATTTACACTCAATTTCCTCACTTTTTTAAGGACTGCACTCTTAGAAGAAGAGTGGTGATGGTGGAACATGTCTCGCCAACAAGTGCGTTTAGCTTCAAGGGCTGACCGGCGAGCCCCCCCCCCCCCCCACCACCCCCCCCCCCCCCGGATCGCACTTTGCTTAAATCAACAAGTCTCTCAGCGGTTTTTGTACGGTACCTGCCCCATTGCAGCACGTTCAAAGTACTGCACGAGACAAGAGGAGAACACCAAGGCACGCACTTCTGAGAATGCTGCCTGAGGTTTGGGGTATATAGAATGAGAAAGCTGCGGTATAAATCTGATGTCGGAGAAGATGTGTAGGAGCTCATCAATGGAGGATGAAGAAGGAGGAACCCACTAAAAAAGCCAGTGTGGTGTGAGTAAAAAGATCCCCCCAAAAAAAATTTTGCCCGATCAAATTGCATGCGAGGGCTACGGGAAGGTTGGTGAATAGTTAAGGAGATTAAGAAATGATCGGAAATGATCGCTCTGTCTGTAAAGTCTGGAGAAAGACCAGGTGAAGTCTTGTGCAGTGGAGGAGAGCAGACTGATAGATCGATGCAAAAGAGAGAGTATGAGTACGAGGATCAAAATGGGTGGGGGGAGTAACCGTATTTAAAACATGGAGGGGGTGAGAGGGCAAGAAAAGCCTCCAACTGAATGACACTGAGTCACAATGAGACCCCCAGAGGACAATGGTGGGCATTAAAATCCAAGTAACCCCAAAGAAGTGGGGTGGTAAGGATATGAACAAGAAGGCAAAGTCTGGGATGAATATGCTCGAGAAGGAAGAGAGGATATAAGGAACATATTTGTAAATCCACTTATTTCAAGTGGAACAGGGCGGCAGTGTAATGCAGCGAGGATGGGACAAATAGTTGACAGTTACGGAATATCATTGCGTAGAAGAAGGGCACTTTCATTAAAGGTCCCATCTGAGAAAGGATCCGAAGTTACAATAAATTATAGCCTGAGATAGGATGGAAAACAGCGAGTGTAAATTTTGGTTCTTGTAAGCCAGCACCACTGGGGAAAACCTGGAAAGCAAACATCTGAAGCTCACCCCGATTACCCCTGAGGCCGCGGATATTCCATGTAAATAGGCCATGATTGGCGATGAAAGAAAATATCAGGAATCTGTAGGTAAAGGCACTACGGATAGATGGGGTTAGAAAAGTCTACGTTGTCCCCCCCCCCCCTCCCGGTGAGCATTGGAAGTTGTTCAAGTAGCGAAAAGGAACGGAGCGTTGCGAAGATTGGGGTTGTGAAGATGGAGGAGAAGGGAAGAGATGGAACAGGAAGTGAATCCAGTGTCCATCTGAAGGTTTAGTCTCTGCAATATATCTCAAATGCGTTCAAGTGTTTTCTGTATTCTTAGATGTATGGGGAAACCATATTTGGAGATAGGAGGTGGAGGGTGAGTCAAGATTGGGACGTAATGGACTGTACCAAAGTAGAGGGGAGGGAAAAGTGTAAGGGACTGGAGATGAAGTGTGGGGGGGGAACAGAAGAGGTAGAAAACTGGGAGGTGACAGAAAGTGGAGAAACTTGGGGGGACGGGGGGTGGAAGGCTAGTACGAGGAGGAGGGTGAATCTCCACATTTTAATAGAGCAGAGAGGAGGGGAAGAAATAGGTACAGAGAACTGGGAAGGTAATGTGGAGGTGAAGAAGGGAAGGAAGGGGCAAAGAAGATTTGGAGCAATGTGATTTTGGCTTCTTGAGTATGAGGGGCGATTGGTATTATGTGTCGTCGAGGTTTGTCGGTACTGGGGCTTGTGAGGAAGGACGCGAAGAGTGAGAAAGACTGAGTATGTCGTCGGGACGTCGAGCCAAGGACTGCAAAGGGATGAGATGCGTACTGGCTATGGGAAGGGGTAAACAACAGAGGTGGCGAGAAGTTGGACCCCAGAAGTGGGGGAAGGTTGTTTGATTCACGGAGAATAAGAATACACGGGGGGTAGTCTCCCTGGAGGCGGAGTTGAGTAACTGCCTTAGCATAAAGGAGACCTTCTGCCTTCTGTGTCGAGGCAAACGGATTTCACGTTCATTTAAGTAGAACCTGGCAACGGAGGGAGTACGAAAGGGTGAGCTTCATTACAGTTAAGCTAGCTGGAGGTTGCCTGCAAGATGTATTAGAATGGTTGTCGGCACCACAGCTGGGGGGGGGGGGGGCCCATTCGGCCATAGATCTGCATATTTCGCTGGGAGGTGACCAAACGCCAGCAAATTCTACATTGTTGCGGTGTAGTTATCACTTCGAACTTGTAAACCGATGTCCGCGGACATATTCAGAGGAGGGGAGTTCTGGCTGTCAAAAGTTAAACGAGCAACATTGCAAGGGTACGTCTCCGCCCCCGGGCAGGAAGGAACATAATGTCTACTTTGAGGATTGGGGAGATCCTGGAGGTCAGCTGTTCATAAATGTCATTGCCACATGACTGGAATTCTGTTGGACTATGGTATGGGGCTGAATGTCATACCACTTCAAGATTGAGTGAGAGATGTTTTTCAATAGTGATAGGAGTAGTATCGATATTCGAAAGGAGAGAAGATCATGAGCTTGGGTAGCATTCTGGACAGTGACGATGCGCGTACCGCTCTTGAGAGCGTGAAATGAAATATCTCTGCCAACATGACGCAGGAGCGCTTTGGCAATACTATGGTCAGAAAGGTAGGCAGAAGAAGAAGTTGGTCTTAAAGTAAAGAATTTAGTCCATTGTGTGGTCCGAAACTGAGCGTGGAGAGGGAGTGCTTGACGTGTCGGTCGTTTCCGAGTAGAATGGGAAGGTAACGACGGAGCATCATCAGGAGATTGACGTTGGCGTTTAGGAGTAGGACCGGAGTTGGTCCGGCATGAATGGGTGGGCGATTCGAAAATTGCCTTACCGTAGAGGGAGAAGCGGAGCATAGTCAAAGGAGAGCGGAGTTCAGACAAATCGAAGGAGTCAGTCGAAGCCCCGGTACCTGAAGCGGGTGAGGGAAACAGCACCAGCAAGATGGTACAGGGGCATCAGGAGTGTCCGAAGAGTGGTCTAAACACAAGGCAGGGTCAGAATGGGGTGCGGTATCAAGAAGGGGCCCGGGGGTATGTGGTTTCATGGACTAGGGCTGCCATGGTTAGGTTACTCCTTTGCTTTTTGTTTTTAAGAAAAAAAAAGAAAGAAGAAAAGAAAATAAAAACAAAAAAAAAGAATAAAAAAAGGGGGGAGCGGGGAGGAATAGTTCCCAGGAGGAATGAAAGGGCCGGAAATCTCCCTCCGCGCCCAAGAGGACTCGACACCGCTAGTAGCGCAGATGCAGCATGGAACCCGTGCCATACCCTACCCTTCATGCCAGTAAACCAGCAATCCGGGATAGCAACCTCACATCTGCCGAGCTACCTCGGTGGACAAAAGAGAGGGCGGCCGGATATCCGCCACAAAGCATACCTCCTTCAGCCACCACCCCCGGAATCCGAAAGGTGGCTTCCAGAGATACACCCGTCGCCCAAAAGACACCCAAAGCTACTCCGGGATACCGGAGAGGGATCGGGACATCCCTAGGCAATCCAGATTCCACGGCAAACTACGCCACCGCCAAGAAACCTCAACGGAATGGGATCGACCCCGTGTGTCCTTTCCCCTACCTAGGAACTAGCGCCCTTTTGGGAAAAAGAAATCACAAGGCAAAAAAGGGGAAAGGGAAAAAGGAGGGGGTGGGGGGAGGGAGGAGGAAGGGAAAAGGGGAAAGGGGGAGGAGGGGAATAGGGGGGGGGAAAAATTGGGGGGGAAATTAAATTGGTTTCGGTCTGAGGAAGAAACCGCAAGGGCAACCCCTCAGACCAAAAGCCTCTTCCCACGCCAAGGAGCCCCCCCTTGAAGAGGTTTTTTCCGGTAAGATGTTAAAATAATAGGAGCCAGGGAAATTTAAAAAAGGTGTTCCCCAAATTGTACCCCCGGGCCCCTATTTTTTTCCCCTGGGGTTTACTTTGCATTTTATATTTCACTCCATTTAATTTTTATGGCAGTGGCAATTTGGGCCCCGGGCCCTCAAACCCCTTGGGGGTTTTATATTATCAGGGTTCTCTCTCTCTCCAAAGGGGCCTTTTTCCCAGTAATTTAAACATTTTTAACGGGCTCTATGTTTGGCCAAAACCCCTCTGTCTGTTCCATTATTTTATTAAAAATTCAAAGGGGGAAGCGAAAAACCCCGGAGGATTATATAGCGCCTAGGGGGATGTGGGAAGGGGGGGGCATTCGGGTTTAAATTTTGGGGGAACTGGAGCACAGACCCAAAATTCCCTAAATCAAGAGCCCCTCACCCCTAACTTTTTCCAGCTCTGATATTTCCTCCCGGGGGGCCGTAAAAAAAAAAAAAATCCATTAACATCCCCCCAAAGAGAGATTTAGCGATTTAACGTCCCCATTGCAAAATTTTCCCTTTGTTTTAAAAAGGGGACCCCCCCCCCCCCCCCCCGGTTACCCCCCCCGTCTTTCCTCCTGGGTTTGGCCTTATTTTTTTTGAAAAAGTTTCACCTTGAAAAATTGAGACACTTTGAAACACATGGGAATCTTTATTGAAGAAACGTTTTGCCACACAGTGGTTTTTCATCAGTTCCCCAAAACCCAAAGGGTTTTCAAAAACCCTTAAACAACATTTTCCGACACTGCAACATCATGGGATCTTGGTACAAAGACTTCAACCCTTTCCCAACCTTTGGACGACGACCTACTTACACTAGTGGCAGGTCCCACTGTGATCCCGCCTCCTCCTGCTTGGACTCACCTCACCGCAGTAAATAAGCCACCTCTCTGGCCCTGTGCTGCACTTCCTACAAGAGTGATGGACTGAACACATCGATTCCAGGTTGAGGGACTGGTTACCTCAAAACTTCTACTCTCCTTACCCATTTCTACTTTGTATTGGACTGATGAAGCCACTGTGTGGCGAAACGTTTCTTCAATAAAGATTCCCATATGTTGCATAAGTGTCTCAATTCTTCAACTTGTCGGTTTTCAAAACCATTCATTACACACAAAGATCACCTGACATAATTATTCTTAAGTCTCTCGTTCTATTTGACGATCCTCTACAGTTTTGTATAGTGTTCCTTTTAAGTTCTTCAATCTTTCCATACCTGAGCACTGGAAATCTAGCTCTATAAATTCCTTAAGTAATCTAGGATTGCTTATTTGTAACAAGTTTTGTGACAATCAAATGAAGGGAATGACCTGATTGTCCTGGTTCTGACAAACGTGGTAAACAAGATCAGTTATCCTTCGGTAAAGAAGCGCTTGGTGAAAGTGAATCACAAACTGATTAGCTTTAATATTAGCTGGAAATATGATACCAAGGTTAATGGAGTTAAACTCCCAGTAACGACTGTGAGAGCCGAAACACGAACTAACTCAATAAAGAACTTTCCATCAACAATATGAAAGACTGTCAGTATTAGATTTATTAAAGTGTTGCCTGCACCAGCTGCTCGGCCAATATTTATTGCCAAGGTTTACATGGACTCGCTTCCGGAGGTCACCTCCAGTGCAGCACGGTCCCAGACCAGGCCTCCTGGTTGCTGGCCTGATACATCAGGCTGTTAGTGCATGCCGCCCGCACAACCTAGTTGATCAGGAAATGTTTTGAGTAATCTGTCAGGGTTCCCTCTTGCAGACAGATAGGACTTTATTAAAGGGTGTTGAAGAGTTGTGGTCCTCTAACACTAACTTTTTTCCTCAGTATACTCATCTCTCCCCTGCTTTTCACTGGAGGTATCCTGCACCGTCTGCCAAGCCTCTAGTGTTCAGGTTTTGTGTGCAGGTTTGGGGCCAATCCCTCCAGTATCTTCCAGGTGTAGATTATAATGTATTTTTCTCGCCTATGTTCTAAGGAGCACAGTAGTAGGAACCTCAGGTGCTCCCAGTAGTTGTATTAAAGTTCTAGTTATCTAACCCATCATTCTACGGAAGCACAAAACAGATTCAAATGTGACCCAAAATACATGTAAACGTTATTATACAGAAATGTAGGTTAATACACGTTAAATTATCCAATCATAACATGAATAACAAATTATCCTCAATAAATACCCTCGTCCGTTCACACACACACACACACACACACACACAACACACACAAAACACACACACAACACACACACACAACACACACACAAAACACACACACAACAACACACACAACACGATTCTCAAAAAACAGATCTATTACAACGAAACACAGAGTATAATTAAAAAAAAAAAAGAAACGGGTGGGGTTTGAACACATGGCGAGTGAGAAGCAAAACTGCAGGCCAGTGCGTAAGTTACTGGACCAGCTGGCTACAATACGATTCACCCAACTAGATATATATCTACATAGCTGGCCCAGTAGCTTTTGCACTGGCCAGGAGTTTTAAGACTCACTCACCATGGTTAAACCCCACGCGTTCCCTGGTTTGTTTTCAATCGTGTTATTATGATTTCATGAGTAGTTATTTAGAAAATAAGAACATTTGCTATTATCTTCAGTACATTATTACAAAGGTGCATCATACAGATCTAGAGCATCACCGTATGATATAGCTGTTTATAAAATGAGATTTTCACCTAACTTCAAATTGCTGCCACATCAGCTAGACCTCAAAAGCGTGGTAATTACTGGAACCAATAGTAACAGATACACATATAACCCGCACATAAAAGCTTTGACGTTTTGATCCCACTTGGACCATTACTTGATGGTCCAAGTCGTACCGAAACGTCGTCATAAGTTTCTCTCCATGTGCGGGTTATTTGTGCACTGTTCCAGTCACGGTACTGTGCATTTTTATTCTTTACCAGATACAATTCAACGTCACCGTGAATATAATTCATCACCATCTCAACCTTGTTACACAAGGGGTCGTTAAGCGTAACCAATTTACTTATTTTTAAGTGTGTGAGGCGGTGGAGCGATAAAGACTTTTGACAGAGCAGTACACAGGAGACTGATGAAAAAAGTGACAACACACCTGTTGTTAGGTAAGACACATATGCAACAGTTAGGTATCTTTATTGTGAAACGCCTACTGTGTAGGCGAAACGTTTCACAATAAAGATACCTAACTGTTGCATATGTGTCTTACCTAACAACCTGTCGGTATTTTATACCATTTTAATGTTCAATCTGTCAACACGCAACACAAGGGTAATTTTGTACAGACCTCAATCAACTTCGACAACTTCCACTAGTGAGAGCGGCTGGATTTGAGAGGGACCTGTCCTCTCAAATCTGAGTTCTTACCTTTTTTTCTTGACCTACGTCCACCCGGCGCTTAAAACTCCATCCCTCACTCTTCCATATTGTTT